>JAOTQJ010092560.1:0-11946 GCA_025642045.1 Solanum sejunctum
GTGCTTAGAAGAGTCCATATTATTAGTGTGAAGTGTGCCACATCCATAATATAAAGGACACAGGGTAATAGGAAGTGTCACTATCAGTTGTTATTCCCTCTAACGCTTTAGAGTTTACCTCTATTAAGTCCTTTCTAATTCGTTCATTCAAGACTTGTTTTTCAGATCATGCCTCTATGTAGAGTCATCAGACCAGCCAAAGGTAGAGGGCGCTTAGCTAGGAAGAATGCAAACTAGCCTAAGCCACAAATTCCTGAGGCACATGGAGGTACCACAAGAGGACATCTCTACTTCAGAGCTTCGCTAGGCCATCCATACTTTGGCATAAGTAGGTTACTACACAGGGAGGTCGACAGGAATATTGCAGGAGTGGTCGTTCAAATACCACCAGGGTTCGTGAATTTATGAGGATGAACCTGCCTAAGTTCATGGGGTCTAATATGAAGGAGGATCTTGAGAACTTCATTGAGGAGCTGCAGGAAGTGTTCTAGGTTATGAACACAAGTGATGTTGAATGGGTTGAGTTGGTTACCTACCAGCTCAAGGGAGTGGATAGATTCTGGTTTGATAAGTGGAAGTGAGGTAGAGTAGAAGGGGCACCAGCTTTGAGTTGGACAGTGTTCGAGGAGACCTTTCAAGGATAGTACTTTCATAGAGAGCTTAGGCAGACTAAGATGAGAGAGTTTCTAAATCTGAAATAGGAATCTATGAGCGTGCGGGAGTAAATCCTTAAATTCACTTAGTTGTCCCATTATGATCCTACTATGAACATGCGTATTAGAAGGATCTATTTGTGTCACGGTTCTACAAAATAACTAAGATAAAGGGCAGAAATGCTATGCTAATTGGGAATATGGACATATCTCGCTTAATGATTTACTTATATCAACCAGAGGAAGAGAAAATGTATGATAGGGAGGAGTTTCGAAAAAAACGGCCAAGACATCTAGCCGGGAGATAAGCAAGAAGGGAGCTTGAAATGCCAATCATTCATCCTTTCAGCCTAGGATATCTTGACCAACACCTTCATCTGCTAGTGCACCTGCACCGAAGGTCATAAATGAGAAGGGATCATAGATTCACAAACTTCAGAGTAGCTAGTTACATGGGAGTGTAGCTCAAGGATTGACTTATTATCCAATTTGTGGTAAGTGCGACTGGTGTCATCCAGGAGAGTGCCTTGTAGGCATAAAAGACTGTTTTAGATGTGGTCAAGTGGGACACTTCTTGAAGAATTATCTTATGGGGAGTAAAACATTGGGAATAACAAATCGCAATCAGATTCTTAAGCACCATAGGGTAAGCTAGTTTAGAGCGGTGCTACATCAGGGATAGGCAGAGGCACAAACCATCTATATGCCATAGCCACCAGACAAGAGCAAGAGAACTCACCAGATATAGTTACTGGTATTCTCAAAGTATTTACTTATGATGTCTATGCATTGTTAGACCTAGGTGCCACATTGTTATTTGTGACTCCCTATGCAGCTACAAAGTTTGGTATCAGTCCAAAATGTCTTCTTGAACCTTTTAGTATTTCCATAAATGTTGGGGAATCTATTCTAGCCCAAAGAGTCTATAGGGATTGTCAAGTGTCAGTTTACCATAAAGATACCTTAGTTGACCTGGTTGAGTTAGACATGGTAGATTTTGACATCATTCTAGGTATAGACTAGCTTTATGCTTGTGATGCCTCCATAGACTTCAGAACCAAGGTGGTCAAGTTTCAGTTTCCTAATGAGCCAGTCTTAGAGTTGAGAGGTAACTTAGTTTTCCCTATGCATAAATTTGTCTGATATAGTAAATCCAAAAAATTAATTTCTAAAGGGTGTATATACTATCTAGTCAGAGTTAACGACTCTTGTGCCAAGCACCATCTATCCACTCTGTTCCAATTGTGAATGAGTTCCCAAAAGTCTTTCCTGATTATCTACCTGATAGGGAGATAGACTTTGGGATTGATACCCTCTCAGATACTCAGCCTATGTCTTTTCCTCTATATCGTATGTCTCTTTTAATTTAAAAGAGTTGTAAACATAGCTAAAAGACCTTTTAGATAAGGATTTCAGCAAACTAAGCATCTCACGTTGGGGTGCTCCAGTTCTCCTCGTGCATAAGAAGGATAGTTCTTTTAGAATGTGCATAGATTACCTCCCGTTAAATAAGTTCACCATAAAGAACAACATCCTCTTACCAGAATCGATGACATGTTTGATCAACTGTAGGGTGCTACTTATTTATCCAAAATAGACCTCAAATCTGGGTACCATCAACTCAAAGTTAGAGAAAGTGACATCCCTAATATAGTTTGTCATTTGGACACAAAACAATTATGGGCGAACGACGGGAATTCGACAAATGCAACAACGACATTCATGAATCTTATGAATAGGGTGTTGAGGCCATAATTAGATGTATTTGTTATTATGTTCATACATGGCATCATGATCTACTCTCGTAATAAGGAGGAGCATGCCAACCGTCTTAGGATTATCCTTCAAACCTTTAAGGACTAACAATTGTATGCCAAATTTTCCAAATGTGAGTTCTGATTAGTATCTATGACATTTAATTTTTGGTCATATTTTTTGGGTGAAGGCATTCGAGTTGATTCTCAAAAAATTGAGGCAATAAAGAACTGTCCGAGGCCCATAACTCCCATAAAGATAAGGAGTTTCTTGGATTTGGCAGGTTACTATAAGTGTTTTGCAGAGGGATTTTCTTCTATCTTAGCTTCCTTGACTAAGATAACTCATAAGATGGTTAAGTTCATATGGTCTGAAGCTTGTGAGAACAGTTTCCAATAGTTGAAAACTAGGCCAACTACAGCTCCAATCTTATCCCTACCCAAGGGAGCTGATGGCTTTGTTGTGTATTGCGATGCTTCCAAAGCTAGGTTGGGATGCATATTGATGCAAAAAGGCAAGGTGATAGTGTATGCCTCCAGATAACTTAAGACTTATTAGAAGAACTACCCAACTCATGATCTTGAGCTTGTTGTTGTGGTGTTTGCTCTCAAAATCTAGAGACACTGTCTTTATAGTAGGCATGCAAGAACTTGCAGTATGTATTCAGCCAGAAAGAGCTAAACTTGAGACAGAGGAGATGGTTGGACCTGTTGAAGGATTATGATATGAGCATCCTTTATCGCCCAAGTAAATCTAATGTAGTTGTTGATGCTCTTAGCAGATTGACCATGGGGAGCACTACACATATTGAGGATGGAAAAAAAGAATTAGCTAAGGAAGTGCACATACTAACATGCTCGAGAGTACAAATTGAAGATTTTTATGAAGGTGGTACTATTGTCAAAATGGGGCAAAGTCATCCTTAGAGGTAGAGGTGAAACAAAAGCAAGACCGAGATCCTATCCTCCTTCAGTTGAAAGAAGATCTTCAGAAGCAAAGAACATGTTCAAAAGCAGAAGGTATTAGTATTTGCAAAAAAGAGAGATGGAGTCCTGAGATACCAAGGCAGACTATGTCTACCAATTGTTGATGGCCTTAGAGACAGGATTCTAGCTGAGGCTCATAACATCAAATACTTTATTCACCCTGGTGCAACATAAATATATAGTGATCTACGAGAGATTTATTGGTGGGGTGGCATGAAGAAGGACATTGCAAAGTTCGTGTCCAAGTGCCTGTATTTCTAGCAAGTTAAGGTGAAGCACCAAACGCCTTGTGGTATGGCCCAGAACATTGAAATTTCAGAGTGGAAGTGGAAGATGATTAACATGGACTTCATAACAGGCTTACGTCAATCATAGACAGCGTGATTCAATATGGGTAATAGTAGACAAAATGACCAAGTCAGCTTACTTTCTACTTATCAAGATGACTGATATAGCTGAGGACTATACCAGACTTTACACTAAGGAGATCATTAAAATGCATAGGGTTCCTATATCCATTATTTCAGATAGAGGAACATAGTTCATAACACAATTTTCGAAGTCCTTTCAGAAAGGGCTTGGTATAAAGGTGAATCTTAGTACAGTAATTCATCCCCTTGATTAAATTTTCCTATAACTCTTGATTGAATTTTCCTATAACAACATCTTCTAAGCTAGCATATAAATAGCACCATTTGAGGTCCTTTATGGGAGGAGGTATAGATAGCCCATTGGGTGGTTTGAATTTGGTGAGGCAAGATTGATAGGACCTAATTTAGTTCATCAGGATATGGAGAAAGTGAAAGTTATTCAAGAAAGACTACTGAAATTTTGAGAAGGCGTAGACTTTTACGATGCTTACTAAAATTTTCAGGATAACCTCAAAATTTCTATCCTAGTGTAAATGTCGTTAGTAATTGATAGCTATTCAGAAGCAATTTGAGAATTTTTGAGATCTTTCTCAAAAATTCTGTCCCAGTTGAAGTTTTATCATACTCTAAACTTGATTTTGTCGAAGACCTCTTTGTTCAGAATTTTTGAGTTCCTCTAAAAAATTTTGTCCTAGTTTCCTCTTTAGGAGTATGACCACATCATTGTGGCGCCTATGTATCCCATTGAGTCAAGAATTAGGTCAAACGTAGTTCCTCTCTCAAGGGGTAGAAAGATATAAATTTTGAATAGGAAAATGACTGAGGTCGACATAGGCCACCTACGTATGTCATTCTTGAGAATTTAGGTCAAATGTAGTTTCAATAGATAAAATCAGATAACAAACATAGAAATGATTAAAAGCAAATGATGCAATTACAGGGAAAGAAAGTTTCAGAATTCTAGACATAGGTGCGGTATGGGCAGGGCCAAGGTTCGATCATGGAACGACAGTCTGAAGAATAACCATGTTACAATCAATTAAATCCTTGATTTTATGCCTTAGACTTATGCAATCTTCAGTGTCATGTCCAACACTATTAGAGTGGTAAGCACAAGTCTGATCACCTTCAACGAAATGAGAATTAGTTTGCTCGGCTCCTAGAGAGACGGGTTGGATCAATCCTGCCGCTGACAACCTTTCAAATAGCTTTGTTCGACTCTCAGCGAGCGAGGTGAATACCCTAGGGGGTTTCCTATCCATTTTTGGGTGAGGAAGGTTATAGTTGTTTTGCAGGGTTGAAGGCATTCGGTGATAATTGGGGTGGTTTCGACAGGGGAGTGTAGGGTTTCTCCTTTTGGCTTGTACGCTGGAGACAGCTAGCGCATCTTCTTCCCTTTCTTTCACCATCCCAGACGTTCCAACCAGAGTTGATATACAGGTAATCTTACCCGTTTTGAGCCCATCTTCAATATTCTCTCTAATTTTAATTATATCTGCAAATTTTGCTCCAACAAGCAATATCATTCTTTCATAAAACTCTGGTTTCTGGGAGCGCACGAATACTTCAATAATTTCCTTTTATGACATGGGAGGATGCACTCTGGTAGCACTCTTCCTCCATCTGTAGGCATATTCCCAATAACTTTCAGTGGACTTCTGCCTAATCTTTTCCAATGAATAACGGTCTAGCGCATCGTCAATGTTATAGGCAAAATTTTCAACAAATTCCTTAGCCATGGCACTCCAACTGGCCCACCAATTTATCTCTTGGGAGGTGAACTATTCTAGGGCTTCCCCACTTAGATTTTGGCTAAAAAGCCACATCAGCAATGTCTCATTCTTCCCAACACCCACTAGCTGATCAAATATGCCCTCAGATGGGCCAGGGGATTCCCACTCCCATTGAAAGTGTCAAATTTTAGTATTTTGAACCCTTCTGGCAGGTTTAAATCTGGGTGAATGCATAGATTCTTATAATCCAGGCCTGCAGTGTCAAATGCATAGTGAAATTGCTTCATAGCTCTGGCAATTTCTTTCTTTATATCCAATTTGGACACCTCTTCCTTGGCCTTCCATTCATTTTCCTTCTCCATATAATGATCGACATCAAGGTGAGGAATTTGTGGTTTAGTAAGGTTTAGGATATGGAAGGGAATTTTAGGAGGCTTAATTTGGGTGACAAGCGAGCTGTATTGATACGGGGCTCGATTTTCAGGATAGATTATCTGAGTAGCATGGGCAATTTGAGAGGAGTTGCCGGCTTGGGTAGTATTTGAATTCTGGAGAGAAGATCCTGCTTTGGGAGAAGCTTGAACGGGGGTAATCAGTATGTCTGTTGAGATGGGGATAAGCAGAGGAGGAGGAGAAAAGTGAAGTGAGGGCCTCCCGTCATCTGGAAAGGTAGGATTAGCAGTGATGTTCAAATTTGTCAGACCCTGAGTCTTACTCATTTCCTTTTTCATATCAGCAATCTGTTGCATCAGCTGTGCAATCAATTCATTTGGTTGTGCGACAATAAAACTTTCCACAGTAATTTGGTTTGCATTATCATTCTGGTCTGTCATTTTCTTTTCTCCTGGTTTTGGTTGGGGGATCTCTGGATTTGATGAAATGAGGATGATCGGGTGGCTTTTATCAACATAGATCAATTCTAAATTATCCTGTAGAATGAAAATAACTCAAAATCAAACAAGTTAGTTTCTTCAAATTAGTAGGTAATAGAAGGTAAAACATATATCAATAAGCATACAATTATTGCTTTATCCGAGAGTAAACTAGCCCACATTTACATGGGAGATGGTGGATCACGAAGTTTAATTTGTGCCAGGTCAAGTCTTCTTGTATTTGACAATGTAGATTAGAAAAACATGCTTCTAGAAAGATAGGGAAACATAGGCTTCTCGAGAGATACCCTTGTGGAAAGCTGGGGAAAATATCTTTCTGCAAAGATAGGGAAAATAAGCTTCTGGAAAGCTGGGAAAAATACGCTTCTGGAAAGCTGGGGAAAATATTACGCGTATGGAAAGTTGGAGGAAAATACGTTTCTGGAAGCTCGGGGAAAATATTACGCTTATCGAAAGCTGGAGGGAATACGTATTTTGAAAAGCTGAAGGGTCGGGCCTAAGAGGCTGCCTACGTATCTCACGAAAGAGAAATCAGATCTTACATAGTTCGAAAACTTTGAATATCCTCGAATTGAAATGAAAAAACTTCATTTTTTTAGAAGTAGGTTCAATTTTGCGAATTTTGACAGTGGAGTTCGATTTTCTTGTGAAACTTGATACTTGAAGAGTATTTGGACGAACTTGTAATAGTGATTGAATCTATGTGCTTAGGGGATTCTACGAACTTTTGAAAAGAAGTGGACTAACAGACTTCAAACAAAGTAACATAACAATGCCAACAGTTATATCACATTAGCAGATATTGCGTGCCCTAAATAAATATATGAACTTTTTGTGCCAAGGGTAGACCTAACGATTTGAAGGATATATATGCAATTAGATATTCCATTGCCCCAAAATATTTATACACTCCTTATGAATAAACTTAATGGGATACATAATATGGGATACATAATATGGAAAAGGCATACAATATAATCAATCTCGCGCAGGGGTATAGTCTTAAACTAAATTTTCGTGGAATATTCCTTCTTGGACTTCTTGGCGTCCTTGAATGCCCCTGGATGTAATAACCTGTAAAAACTTGTTTTGATTAACGTATGTTATTAAAATTACTCCCAACCCCTCGGGACAAAGATTCGTCAAACAAACATATACATCCTTCAAATATAAACACATAAGCATGATCATCCATTTGGGCCGGGGCCACTTTGGACTCAAGGTAATCTTTCTAATGTGCCCAACACGCCTTACATGTTGGGTCATCCTAGGCTAATGCTTAGATCGTAGGAATTTGGTTTTGCTCTATCCTAGGTGTCTAAGAGTGGCTCTTGAATGGACCGGGTACCCAAGTGGACAACCTAAGCTAAAAATCAATGACAGCCATTGGACACATCATCAACTAATAGATTGCCATTTATTCTGAAAAGGATTAGATATTTGGAGATCCGACTGCATGCTCACAAAATCAGCCTTCCAAATAAGCAAGATAAATAGGAAGTGTCATGAAATGCAAATGACAGTTTAATATTGAATTTAAGCAGATAAAGCAAATAAGAAAATATAACAAGTCAAATACTTAGTCAACCACATAACCTAATGGTTAGAATCTAATATTTTTCCCAGCAGAGTCGCCATTTCTGTTATAACGAAAAATGACTTTTTTGAAAAGGAGAAAATTCAAAAATCAAAAATCAATTTAAACTCAATTAATTTGAGAAAAATCAAGTCTTGAAATTCAAAAGAAAACACAGAGTCGCCACCTAATTTTAAGGATAATTAGGAAACCAATAAAACATTTAAAAAGACCTAACAGAAAAATCTTTTTAAAATCCAGAAAAAAAGTTTGGGTTCACATTTTCACTTCGAGAAGGTTTTACGCACTCAAAATGGCCGCTAAATGCGGTTATCCGGCGATTAAGAGATTTGACTAACTTTTGATTTGACTTGAAAGGGATTGACTGATTTTAAAATTGATTAATTTTGAAAGATTTCAATTACACTTGAAAACATTCCAACTAGACTTGACTAATACGGAAAGCAATTGACTAAACTTGAAGGAGATTGACCATGTTTGAAAATTGAACTAAAATGTAAATCATATTTTTATTTTTTTATTTTTCTTTTTATTATTTTTATCTTTTATTTTTATTTAAAAACACTCTTTCAAAATAAAAATTAAACAAAATAACATGAATAATTTTGACATGTTGGGGAATTTAATTAGATTGAAACCAAGAATAAACAGTGTTAGCATCCAAGAAAATACACAACATTATAAACCAAAAAATAAACTAACAGAGGGAGTCGAAGCAACTTATGGGCCTTTATCCCATTTAAATCTTTATTGCAACTTTTACTTCCCGGGATCTTTATAGCAGCTTCTTTCTACTGAAAATTGGGCTGACTCGAAGAAGAGGAAGTTTTGGCTTTCCATGGCCCAAGAAATGCAGAATGGGTAGTCCAGAATGGACTCAGAGCATCGTTCATGCAAAGGAATAAAATTAAGGATTAGGATTTGTATATCAAATACAATTACGAACAGGAGTTAATAGCTTGACATATATCAATGCATCAAATATAGACAAAGATTCACTGTGGTTGCAATAGACAGAGGAAAAATGCTAGAAGTAGAATCAACAATCAATGTAACAGTTGAAGATCACATCATCAATATGTTAAGCATAGGAGATAGATAGAGCAACAAGAGGTGTAACATGCTAAAGCTAAAACTCATATAACATGCCAGATTGATGTATCATCAGAAGTGTAACAACCAAATCAGTCCAACCCATATCATAATAATTATACTTATATTCAAAAAGTCTTCATGTAAACTCGCATAGATCGGATTAAAGGATGAAACCAGCAAACTGATAACATCATATTTATGCTGAAAGGGGACTAAAGTTATTGTCTATAGCAGTAAGACTTTGAAACAAAGATACAAACAGTGAACTCAATCATCTGAACAGATAGGGAACAGAACTGAATCAAGCAGAGCATGTTCAAAGTTGTTTATGACCCACAAACCCTGATTTCTAGCAAAATCTAGCAGAAATCAAAGCTAATGACTTCAAAAGTATCTTAGACATATTGTGTTTACAAGAAAAAATGAGTTAACAACATCTTAAGAGGACAAAACTATCACCAAGGATGAACTACAACAAGGTTTAAACTCCATAGCACATTTTTTTTAATAAATCAGTGAATAAAGTGACAATAACATTCTCAGCAACTTGACAGTGAATCAACGCAATAACAACATCTTTAACCAATACCAATATAGGGCTCGACAAGATTGAGATCCATTCAGCTGCAATCCGCAACAAAAGACAGTACCGACCCAGCATAAAAGAACGTCTCCAATCAAAGCAAACTCAAGATTTTCTCATATTCAAACACAACACATGATGCTCGAAACGAAAGTGACGTTGGGGTATTATCTTTGTCGGGGCAGCAAATTGAGGACGACGACGAGCTTGACAAAACTTCGACACCACAAAACCTTGTTCAAAACTTTTTGACTCTGAAATTACACATCTTGGTTTCAAAATCGACAAGCAGGATTTGACTAAAACTTTGAGAAATTCACAGATAGTTGAGGATTGAAGTTTGCTCGAATTTTTTCAAGGACTTCGATGAATGCAGTCAAATTCTTTCTTCTATTCTTTTCATCCATTTTTCTTCCAATTGAAGAAGAGGGGTTTAATATAGGAATAGAGTAACAGTCGATTCGATAGGCGGGTATGGGTATGGGGAATCTTAGGCACGCATGAGGGAGAAAAGTCGTGGGAGAGCGGGGGTTGTCAGAGATATCAAAGAGAACAGCATACGCGTACACTGATTTCAAATTAGAAACGTTGAAATGTGTTAGGGAGGGGTGCGGCGCTCGTGGGTTTAGGGTTAGGGTTTGGTGAAAATGGGGAAATGGGGAAGAAAGAAGGGATGAAGAAGATATAGGGGAGCGCGTGGCCCTCACACGCCCATTTTTTTAAATAATTGTTTAAAAATTATTAAAAATAAAATAAAATTCGATGATTAAATTAACACCATGGAGGGTAAAAATTAGGTATCAACATCTTCCATTCTTGAAGAATGAGAACTTTTTGATAAATGCTACAGATACAAATTCATTCTCTGAAGTGAATGTGATAGTATTCAATAAAACTTCTTAATATGAATGTGAACTTTATTGTGATAGGACCACAACTCATCTCTAGAAGAGAGATAGAGCAATTGAGAAAAAATAAATATGAAAACTAATCCCTAAGTAATAAATTTAAAATTTACTCATGTAATAGCAAATCAGAAATTTACTAAAGCAAAAGGCACATGTCATGGTAAACTTAGAGTTTACTTTATTAGACATATATTGAAGAAATAAATAATTCTTTAAGAATTCTTGATATTGTTTGTTCTGATGATAAGTTGATGGGATCAACTAATGTTGGGACTAAATCACCTAAATTCTGAAAGTATAAAAGGTGAATATGGGTTCGTGCACGGTCATGTGATATGTGAAATATATGCATCTATAAGATAATCACATGTGCATTTACTGTCAACCTAAAGTTTGAAAATTGCAAAATTATTTGTGCAAGATAATTGAGTTACGAGCATAACTTTTAGAATACGTAATTAAGATAATTCATCTTGATAATATTGATAAATATCCAAGTTGATTGACACTTAATATCTTAGATAAATGTTCAATCGTTGCTTATGAGAATAAAGCTTCATGGTCTGAAACATGATCAATTATAGATAAAATATGTTAGTTTGTCTAATATGAGAAAGAGATAATAATAAACTAAGAGTTGAAATGCTCTTATTGAATGTTCATAAAGGATAGAGTCTATGACATGCATGGAAGATTCAATTGATCTCAAATACGATCTGTCACACCCCACCCCGGGGGTCTTGACCAGTGCCCGATAGGGGCACGCAAACACTTACCAAGCCAAATTCCTTTATAACCTAGCCCGAAATTCTACAGAAATTTCGGTAGAGTTTCCTCTGTTTTATTGACTAACCGCACCTGCAACAAAAAGATCCAACAGCTTCCCAGACAGTAGTACATATGCATATATATATAATTGCGGGCCAACAAGGTCACTGCTGCGGTCCTGCCGCCTAATAAGTATGTCCCTCGAATAAATACAGAATGCGGTCCCACCGCCTGATCCAGTATACAAATCATACAACACACCCGTAACCCACAAGTAACCACAGAGCTCTAGACAAAAGTACTGAATGATATACATTTTTCCAATACATTTACAACGATAGAAACATAAGAGGCTACCCAAAAGCTCCTGAAACAAAAGGGGCGCTTCAACGACAAACAAGGATCCTAAAGCGGAGGGTCTCTCACCTGAGGTTGGTACCTGCGGGCATGAAACGTAGCCCCCGCATAAGGGGGGTCAGTACGATATATGTACCGAGTATATAAAGCAATAAAGGATATGTAAAACAGTAATGCAAACCTGAATGACAGTAACAATCCACAATAGAGACAGGAGAATCAAATCAAGGCAACCTCAAAACATACC
>JAOTQJ010092630.1:0-45477 GCA_025642045.1 Solanum sejunctum
ATGTCGGATACTACATGGAATTCCAATGTTTCCTCCACACTGGAGAAGGATTAGCCTACTTGCCAAGGTTGATTATATCTTACGTTATAAGTTTTACCCCACCAAGTGAGTGTCATAATATTGTGCTAGATGTGGATCCACTATCTAAACCTAATAGGCATATTACATACATTGTCACGTAGTTATGAGACAAGAGGATTTATATAAGGACCCTTAGGGATAGTCCTTCTTACTAAACCCTCATTCAGTGCTAAGTCAAATTCCACAGAACACATAAATATGCAATATCATAATCACCATTGAAATTCATAATCTGTAATGTTAAAATTTGTAACTTCTAAAGTAGGTATCATTACAAAGTAAGTCACTTCATATTATAAGAATATCCCATTTACTTATCTTGTATAAAGTATGGGTATACTCCCCTCTTGTAAACTTGCATAACATTAGGGTGTGAGGTCACCCTCCTAATCATTAGAGTGTAAACTCTAATCATATAATTGAAATTCCTTGTAAATTAATTGAAAATCATGCAATTCATATAAATCATCATAATTCGTATATACTTAGGTAAATTGATCAGTAATAATTATAATTAAGGCAATTAGAGAGAAATCATTAAAACTCAAAGAATTCATACTTAAAACATGAGAAAAAGTTGACTTTGATTTGGACTCCATGGATAAAAATCAACATGCCTTGCTAAAAAATCCTAGAGATTGGAAGAATATGACCTTGAATTCATGGGGAAACATGGATCCTTAGCTTGCTCCAATGGTGGATCCTTTTGAAAGAAAACACATAGAAATTTTAGAGAGAAATTGTTGGTGAATGAGATTGTGTGAGAATGAAAGTAGTATTTTTAGGTTCAAGGCTGCTAGGGGTGGTTACGAGCTAAAAACTACATATTACGGGTTAAATGCATAGGAAATGCCTAAAAGATCCTTTATTAAAGTTATTGATTCCCAATGTATGAGTTGTAGATGTAATTTCTACTCATAAATTGTAACATCCTACATGTTAAAAAGCATGTAAAATGGAAAAGGTATAAAACAAATTTAACAGGACCTTTTTTACTAGCCAATTATTGCTCGTGGATTGTACTACGATTCATAGAAAGGTCTCATTATTGAAGATCATAACTCGGTGAATATTTTTAGTAATTCAAATTCATTACATGAGGAATAGTATAGGTTTTACTCATTTATACAGCTCGTATTTTGAGCCATGGATGGGACTCTAAAAAAAGAAAATTTTTCTCTGTCTTGGGATCATGCCTATTTTGAGTCAAAGCATGACCAATGGAATGTATTATGGCCCATATTATGGTTTCATGGATAGGTCTGACAAATTTCAAGTTAAGGAATTTTTGGTCATTTCTAATCCATTCAACTCCCAAAATGCGTTGTTTTGACCCTTCAAATTAACTTAACTGACCCAATTCCTATAAAACCTATTCCAATTTGACTCAAATTCATTCACTACCATAATCCTATCCAAAGTTCTCAAAATTTCTCTATCTAAGGATTCTCCCCATTGAAGCTAGGTTTGAAAGTTTGGCTAAGTAATTTCAAAAATTTTCTTCTTCAAATTTAGGGATTTGATATAATAGTCGACAAGGACTTATTATCGGTTATGGTCTTATTCCTCATGTCACACAAGTTAAAATCCTTTTCAAAGGATAAAATGGTCATTGTCAAGGAATAGAACCTTAGAAAGATTAGGTAGAACCCACAGGGAATGCACAGATTCAAGATAATTTAATAATCGCAAGTCCAGTGGTTAATCAACTTACTACCCCAAAGGGTGACAGGGTTCGCAATAATCAAAGGAAAATAAAATTACACTAACTAACATAAGAGAGAAGTTAATATGGAGAGAAACTAGGGTATTGTGTTTCCCATGATTTCCCAACTCAATATCACCGCATAACCTAATTCTTTTCTAGTGTATAGCATTCAGGATGATAAGTTATGTTCACCAAGCCCTTTGGTCAAAGGTGAGAGGTGTATTTCACTATGCAACTTGGCCCATCTCCATAGCGTGCATTACTAACCCTTACCTATTAGTCCAAGTACAACCTCCCCTTAGCCTAATCGAGGTCTCTTACTCAGCTATTGGAAATTTAGTCTTCAGCTCTATAACACCTTTTTACGACTCGTAAAGTAGTTTATGACCCATAAAGAGGGTTTCCTCTGCTAAAACTTCAGAAAGTCCCAATCTCTAATCCTCAGGGCTTGAACCATCTTCTATGACTCATAAAATATTCTATGACTCATCTGTATATTCGTAGAATCTACTTTTGAAAATATCCCCTCATTCAAATTATTGACGAAATCACCCAACGACTTGTAGAATGATCTATGGCCTGTAAAAGGTCTCGTATAACAACAAAAATTAGCAACTTCTACACTTTTTTCAAAAATCAAGGCCAACCTCTAATCCTGCAAATATAAACAAAAAAACATATAAAACCAACTATCATCGCAGACAACACATAAAATTCTAAGTTTTAAGAATCAAAAGTGTTCTCTTATTCTTATTACTTTTTCAATATGAAAAAAAAACAAAAAAATAAAAAATCAAGTATTTTTGCAGCACATCAACACCCTCAACTTAAAATTGTTACTTGTCATCAAGCGACAGACCCATTCTTCATAGAAAATATAGAAATACAAAAACCTCAACCAAATGTCAGGCATCACATAAATCTCAAACTTAGTTACCCATACCAACTTTCAAAACAGAATCTAATAGCGATGTAGTATACCAATATAGACTAGTGCATATAATAACACAACTATGAAAAGCAAGGTACTATCAACAATTCACAATAATTGAACAACTCTAGTGCTAACAATGCAATGCAAGTATCCTCACAGAGAGCAGTCCCATATGTGAAACTCAATGATGTTTTCATATATAACCTTGGGACTATGCAAAATCACTCGCTTTCACAAAAGACATTCATGCATCATGCCTAATACCATAGGCTTCCCTTATATTCAGTTTTAAGTCCTTCAATTAACTAGACTAAGATCACTTTAGGACTTTTTAGGCTTGTAATATAGGCTCAAGGGACTTTGGTATGGCATTTTAGGAGCAAAGTAACTAAAGACCTTGCTTGATACTGCATTTTTCTATAGTTTTGCCCTACCAAGTCTCTTATTTTCACCTCATTCTCCCTTTTTCCCATTTCAAGATTTTCTTGGTACTTTCTTTTCATATTTCAGTTTTTTGCCCTACTTTTATGCTTTATTTTTTTTGTTTGCTCATAACTAAGGCATCATTTATTTTTCTTGCACCGAGTACATGATTTGTTTTCTCCAAATCACTAACTTACCCCATTATTTTTGTGTTTCGCCCTTACACTAGCCACCCTCAACTTAGGCTTTTGGCTTATGTTGAGGTGTATATATTCCATCCTTAGAACCAGGGCCACTTTTGGTAGCCACCCTTAACTTTGGCTTATTGCCTCAGTCAAGGTGTACAATGTTCAAGAAAGTACGAAGTCCAATTATAGGATTTTACAATTAACAAGGTTAGGTTAATTAGGTATTTTCAAAGAATAGGTACATGTTAGACACAAACATGAGGACCAAGGGATATATCATAGTTTTGGTTGGTCATTTTCTGTTAAGTGGACTATTAAAAACAATCGCTTAAGATTCTTTCCAAATCCAATTAATCTATGATCTAACATAGAGTAACAGGGCAAGTTCTAAATTAGAACAAAATATATGAATTTAGAAAGTTAAGCTCACACTCACATGGCACTGCATAAATTATCAACAAAAGACTCTCAGATCATGCTTTTTACCTAATTTTATCCTCACTTATCAGAACAAAAATTGTCACAGACCTAAACATGCATGCTTGCCATCTAACTACCAATCAAAATTTTTGGTGGGAATCATTTTTTGACCAAAACACAAAAATATGTTATATGCCACAAATATTAGTACTTTATACTGCGACTACTATTTAAACATCCTAAACATGCCAGTTCAATAGAAAGCAAATATCCATAGGGAAAAAGAACCTAGGCAAGAAAATCTGAGGATCAAAAATTGAGTTAGTTATAAACCCAAGCTACTTAGACTTCACTGAGACCCATAACTACCCACAACCCATTGAAAAAGATGTGCATTATCCCCAATGCATAATACCAAAGCAAACTAAAACATAAAAGGGTCAAAAAATATACTTGGGTGCCTAAGTGACAATGTGTGCCTAAGTTTGGCCACCCTCATCCTATGAGGTAATTTCCTCACCAATAGCACTTTGTTCGAAGGGGACAACACCCCTCACCTGCCCTACCTCTTGAACTTTTAGTATCTCTACCTCTCATCTAGATATTCTCAAGTCAACCTCAAGTTCCTCCTACTTAGTTATCCCTGCCTGAAATTGTATAACAATAGGATCATCATCCAGGCGGGATCTCTTCCCTTGGGAAGACTGAACAGGCTGCTTAGGAGCAAAAAGATCTACCACTGGCACCAGAGGCATAGTCGCTGATAGTGTAATCAGTGTTGCCAATGTTATTGTTATGTCAGCCCAGAGTCACTGGATCTCCATCTATAAGGTCATGTGTAAGCTCTGTTGTACCTCTCCTTGAAGGCATCGATGCGGGCATCCATAGTAAAGATATGTTCCTAAATAGTAGCAACTGTGAATGCTTCCATACAACCCTCCAAGTTAGAAATAATATGATGGAGCCATGGCCTAATCTGATAAACTAGTTGAGTCAATTGTGACTCAACATGAGATAAGTTCGGTGCCAAGACCTGTATATATGCGGCGAACATATAAACCATGCCTGTGGGAGTATCTTGTGGTGTCATGGACTATGGTTTAGGGACAAAAGTGGTGTACCCCTTATCCTTATTTACCTTGGGCTGCAGGGGCCTCTTCTCAGTAGCAGCAATAGTGGCAGTAGTTGTCTATGAACCCTCAGGTGGTGAGGCTAGGGCAAACATCTCAAGCATAGGAGGAGGTTGTGCTCGCCAGAGTTCCACCAAGTTGTAATCAAGCTAGGATCCAATGTACATTAGGCCTCAATCAGCTGGTCCAACTGATGCAAACTCTCCACCATCAACTCTAGACATAGCTTATGTATCAAGGAAGGGAAAAGGATAGGGTCGACCTCTTTAGGCCAGCCTAGTGGATCTGCTTGGATATGATGCAGGCCTAATCAATATAATAGCCATCTAAGATGCTAGCAACCAAAATCGTATACTCCGACATTAGTGTATTATCAGCAAGTGTAGGCCCAATGCATAAACAAAAAACCACCTACAAAAACTTGGCAGATAAATTGAGCAAAGTCTTGACAATAGGATCTAAGTGAGTGGCGACCCATGCAAGTTTCGAACCCTATTCAGCAATATAACCAGCCACCTATCTCATCAAGATGGCTTGTCACTCTAGATCTCTCATAACTAGGGGGTCCCTCATCTGCCCCACCATGTAATCAAACTTTGTGGTGGATCTAGGGAAGGTAACTCTAGTCCAAAAAGTATACGACGGATAGTGGTCTTCGATATATCTACTTGTCAGCCCCTCACTATCATCTCAATCATTCTAGGCTGAGCAAGGTGTGTTTTACCCTTGGGAAGAGTATTGTATACTATGGCTGCATATGAGGAATACAACTCCATCACCATTATCAAGGAATATCTTCCAAGAGAGTATGTGAGCCACTAAAGCCCATAGAGAATCATTGTATCCTCGAGACCATGCACAAAGTCTAGCCTCTTAGAGATGACTTGGTGCTCCACATATATGGAGTGGGCTAGCTTATCCTGCTTGTTTTGTTATTGTCCTACTATGTAGATTTCATTCATAATCGTGACACACCACTAACTAGTAAGGGTGTCAGGTAGAGATGGTGATGATCGGAGTTCGTCGGAGGACTTTATCTCTGATCCATCCTCAAAGTTGGTCTCCTCTATGAATGGAGTCATCTGAGATAAATCGCGCTTGTTGCTATCTCTTTCCTCAAGCTAGGGAGTGCAAACAATGATAGCCTAAGTCTGCCTAGCTATGGCAGAAACTCTAGTGTGCTGTTGATCTGCCTCTAGGTATGGCATGACTCCGAACTCCTCTAATAATCCACTCGGAGTTTGGTTCTGCTCATCAACCCCAGCAATGGTTCCAAAATCTTGATGTCGCCCAAGTTACAACTCTTTTTTAGAGGAAAAAGCGATCATTGTAAAGAAATAGAACCTAACAAAAGTTAGGATCAAACACACAAGGAATACGTAGACTCAAGAGAATTTAATGATCGCAATTCGAGTGGTTAACCAACTTACTTCCGCAAAGGGGGGGTTGCAATTATCAAAGGAAAATAAACTAACTAACACACACAAGAGAGAAGTCAATATGGAGAGAAACTAGGCTATTGTGTTCCCCATTATTCCCTAACTCAGTATCACCGGAAAATAAATTCTTTTCTAGTGTATAGTATGCAGGACAGTAAGTTATGTTCACCAAGCACTTTGATCAAAGGTGACAGGTGTATTTCACTATGCGCCTTGGCCCATGTCCATAGTGTACATTACTAACCCTTACTTATTAGTCCCATTACAACCTTCCCTTGGCTCAGTTTGGTTTATTAGATGAGAACACATCAATCAAATCCTGTTAATTAATCTCTTTTCCTATTTATTACTACCTTGATTCAGTCAGTAACACTAGGCGGGTTCTAATGTTGGCCACCACTAGAATACATGGAAAATGAAGAGAGTTAATAAATACATTCATACACACCTTCCAAAAATTATGAATTACCCGATTTTACTTTATTAGTTCTTCATCGTTCCCAAAACCCTAGTTGTGGATTTAGCTACTCATGTTTTGAATAGATACAAAAATTATAGATTGAGAAACTATAATTGAACAATTACATAATAGAATTAAGAAATAGCAAATCCAACTTCAATAAGAATCACAAGCTTAAAGAGTAAATTCAAACACAAATGTTCTCAATGACTCTCCAATGTGATCTCACAATTTTCTCTCTCTAATTACTAAGTTCTCTGAGTACTAGCCAAAAACTCCTAAAAAATAACCTAAAAACCTATTTATAATAAGTAAAATACATGTCCTAAACCAAATCAGAGGACTAGTCAGCATCCCATACAAATGGGGTTTATGGGACTTACTGCATTCCACGGCCCGTAATCTGGGTCTTGTACTCAGTTGCTGGACTTCAACTCTACAACACCTCTCTATGACTGATAAAGTAGTTTAAGACCCATAAAGGGGTTTTTGTCTGATGAAACTTCATAAAGACCCAATCTCTGATCCTTAGGGCACAAACTATCTTCTATGACTTGTAAAATGTTCTATAGCTCGTCTGCATGTTCGTAGAATCAACTTTATAAAATAGACCCTTACTAGAATTATTCACGAAACCACCCTATGACCCGTAGAATGATCTATAGCTAGTAAAAGGGTCTCGTATAATAGTAAAAATTAACAACTTTTGTACTTTATTCCAAAATAAAGGTCACCCTGTAATCCTGCAGATATAAATACAAAAACATATAAAACAAAGTAACATCACATTGAGAACACAAAATTTCAAGTTTTAAGCAGCGAAAGCATTGTATTTTGGCAAAACATCAATTTCCACATATGTATGCTACTATCATGATCCAAATGCGAATCGCAGGTAAAGAGAATAAAGTAAAGCAGAAAAAACCACAACATTTAATATGAAATACCAAATCTTGGAGTCATGAATATAGGACTATATAAAGTAGTACGAAAGAGTAAATACAACTATATCAAATAGAAATATAACTCTGATAATATTTGATACAATGGCTGGAAAGAAAAACAATAAAGGAAACTCTCAAAAGACCCACGACTATTCGAAGTCTGAGCCTTATTGATAAGATCTAGATAGAAGGAGAATAACTCAGCTATAATGAATCAACTACTTTGTATGGGCGCCTGTGCTCGATCTGCAAGGAGGAAACAACATATGGGTGAGTACACCAAAATGTGCTCAGTCGGTTCAATCAACTGGGTAAGAGAAATCAAACATGTAATAACTAAAAGTCTCTAGCACCTATATAATAAGGTTAGTACACAATATATAAATAAAAAAATAAATATTATATGTATATTTATATGTATACACACAAAACAAAATTAAGAACAGGAAAAGATAATCAATACAACCAATGACGTAATGCATAGAGGCGTTGTCAAACCGCACACCAAGTGTCTCTCAACCTCTCTACCTGCCTATGGTCAAGGGGTATCATAATATCTCAACATTTTCACCTATCCATGGTCAGGTATCACAATATCTCAGCCTTTCCATCTTCTCGTAGTCAAGGGATCTGAAAAATATACAAATCACCCTTTCCCCCTACCCTGGTCAGGGGTTTGTATAATAAGTGGTACAGCATCTGAAAAGTGGAGCATCTTACCCTTGCCTTTTGCCCGAGTCAAGGGATGGTACAGTGCAATATGAAATAGATAATATCAATGATATAAGTTCATGGCGCTCAAGTTACACCTCCTTTTTGTAGGATAAAGTGGTCTCTATCAAGATATAGAACCTAACTAAGGTTAGGATCGAACCCACAGGGAATACGTAGACTCAAGAAAATTCACCAATATGCAATTAAAGTAAGTAATTGACTCAATTCTCTAAAGGGAGATTTTGCAATAATCAATGAGAATATAAAACTAACTATAACGAGAGAAAAATCATAAGAGAGAGTAACTTGGGTATTGTGTTCCCCAATGATTCCCCAACTCAGTATCCCCAGATAACCTAATTCCTGTCTAGTGTATAGCTTGCAGGATGGTAATTTAAGTTCACCAAGCCCTTTGATCAAAGGTAAAAGGTAAATTTCACTATACGTCTTGGCCTATCTACATAGTGTGCATTACTAATCATAACCTATTTGTCCTAGTACAACCTCCCCTTGGTCCAGTTTGATTGATTAGATGAGAACACATCAATCGAATCTTGTTACATTAATTTCTTTTACCATTCATTAATACCTTGGTCCAGTCAGTAAACTGAGTGGGTTCTAATGTTTGCAACCACTAGAAAATCTGCAAAACAAAAAGATTTAATTAATACATGCATATACACCTTCCAAGAATTGTGAATTATTCGATTTCAGTTTGTTAGGTCTTTATGGTTCCCACAATCCTAGTTGTGGATTTAGCTACTGATGCTATGTGTAGATGAAGAGATTATGAATTGAGAAGACATAATTAAACACTTACACAATAGATTTAAAAATAAGCAGTCCAATATCAATAAGAATCATAAGTGTTCTCAAAGACTCTCTTATAATTTTCTCTCTCTAAATATTGAGTTCTCTGAGTACTATCCTCAAACTTATGAAAACTGATGTGTACTTATGAAAAATAACCTAAAAGACCTATTTATTATATTCAAAATTCAAATCCTAAATGACTTAGAAGAACTAGTCTGTAGGCCTCATGAAAGCTCTTTACAATCCGTATTGAAGTTTACGGCTCGTAATTGGAGTCTCGTATATTGTTGTTGGAAAATTAGACGTCTTTTTGACAACTCTGCTTTATGACTCGTAAAATGGTTTATGACCCATAAACGGATGAATTTTAGAATGTCTTCATTCTCTGGTCCTCAGGGCACAAAACCTCTTCTACGACTTGAACATTAATCAACGCTTTGTCTGTATGTTCATAGAATTACTTCAGAAACTTGACCCCTCACTAGAATTCCTTACGAAACCACCTTACGACTCATAGAATGGTCTAAGCACCATATGGTGTCTCGTATAATAGCAAATCTGTAGCAACTTCTGTAACTTTTCCCAAAATCATGGCCCACTTGTAATCCTGAAAAGATAAAATATAAAATTCATGAACATCGCATTGAGAACAAGTCTATATATATATAATGGCATCATGATGAGAATATGGGTACATTATCCTCACATAATCATGGAAAATAATATCAAATGCCACAACCAGTACCCCAAACCATCACAAGGTCTCTGATCATCACAATTATACCAATAGTCAAGTGTGCCAACAATACCGGACCTCGCTTGTTCTAAAATATGTAAAAGGTCCCCAAAAGTATATCAAAAGCCATAAAATTACCAAATAAATGCCCAAACAGTATCACAGGTCTCAAATTATCACATTTTATCAAAAGTATCTTAAATCTCAAGATTTCACCTCAATTTATCTATGGGATCACAATGTACGTAATTTTTGACATAACCAAAATCACATTTCCATAAAAATATTATCATATTAGTCCATCTACTCATGAATTAGTTTATATCTTACAATGATCATATGATCAAATCCATAACTCACATGCAGTCCCACAAAGGTTAACAAAACCTACCTTAATGTCAGAATTGCACTCGGACAAGCTTTCAATTAGCACAAACCTCCAAATGTTCCTTGATTCGGTCAATCACTATCAAAAATGTCAAGAGGTGCATTTTGATGCCCATATTTACAAGAATTAGGCTTAGTGGCAAAATGGTAAAATTAAGGCTAAAATTCAAAGTTCTCAAATTTGAAAATAACTTAAAATCAGGTTCTGCAAGAAAATGAAGTACGTGGATGAAAATCCCACTAAAATCAAGTTCAAATCAAAAGAGAAATAAACATTTAAAATTTTGAAATCATAAACTAAGATTTTCCAATTTTAGGCATTCAAAATCATGAATTTCAAGACAAAATAAAGATTAAAGTCATGAAAATTAATCAAAACAATGTAAGAAACAATTTCGCAAAAGAATTCTTCAAAAAACTTCATCAAATATCACCCCAAAAGCTTGAAATATTTGACAATAGAGCAAAATGATATCTTATGGATTTAAAATTTTCAGGTAATAACTGTACCCTGCGAAAATAGATATGGTTCAGCAAATGCAGAGAGGAACAAGTTATAAGCCTTTGCGAATGTGAAATGTTATCAGAATGCAGATCAGAGGGGAACAACCCTCCACAAATGTGGATCAAACCACCGCAAATGCGGAGAATAATTCACTGTGGTTTCTCTATGTATGTAGAGAAAAAAAGTGATTACACTCAAATTCACTTGCACCAACAATGCCTAATCAATTTTACAACTCAAAATGGACCCTCGAAACTCACCTGGAATTAGAATTACACAAAATAAAACATGTATCAACAGCATAAATAGTGTTTTAGACTCAAGAAATCATCATAATTAGATTTCTAGGCCTTTTCACCATAATTACCGATGTAACTTAAATAAACTAGTTTAAAACTCAAAATAACAAACTGCCTTTGGCAACTCCAAAAATTATGATGAGACCATTTCTAGAGCTATTTTACCATTCAGAACTACTACAACTATCGAAATTCCGATTCAAGGTATTAAACTTTGAGTACTGACAAAAGTCAAACTTTGTATCCGAAAACAACAAAAAATGCAACTTTGGGTCTAAAAATTTCATTATAACTCCGAATTCAGTTTTATAACTTCTCCTTGACCCTATTTGACGTTTTTGAGCTAATGGAACTAATTGATTTTTTATCTGACACCCAAAACTCAAAATGGTACAAGAACTCACTTTGTTAACAACTTAATATTCCAAAATGCCAAAACTCCTGTTGTTAACTTTCAAATCTCAAGATTCTAGTTTCAATAACATAGGCAGTTCAAAAGAGGTCCAAAGTAACTAATATAAGGGCAAAATATTAATCTTTATAGATAAGCTCAAAAATGACCTAGAAGGTCATCACACTACGTGATGAAAGGTTTTATGATCCTTCTACTTATGATTTTAAATATGCATTGATTATTCATATTTTGTCCTTATTTTATTGATTAGGATTATATATATTGATATTATGTTATAATGTTCCTTGATGTATGGCATACCTACATACTTAGTACATTCCACGTACTAACACATACTTCTTTGCCTACAAACTATATAAGGACAGAATGAGACTATTCCACCATTACATAGATAAACTTAGATTATGCTTTGAAGATTGTTGATGAGTTCCCATGCTTCGGGGATAACCCTTGTTAGTGTTATATTTTCATGATAAGACTCTATGATTTCGTTGTTTTTCTATCTTGAGGGTCAGCAAATAGCATGTTCTAGTCCCTGCCAAGATCTATGATTTACAGGCATGTTTTGGACCAAAGATGTTGTAATTCCCTGAGAGAAACTACTACTTTGGTGTTGGCATGCTCCACTTGCTTACTCTCTTATGTTTTTCTTACTATATCTTATGTATACTTATGATATGATCAAGAGGCTTAGATAGGGCACCTTCGGTGTCACATTGATTGTGTCATGGCTAGACCCTTGGTTTAGGTCATGACATAAACAATAGTTTCATCTTGGTTACATTTCTAGCCTCTAAAATATCTCTAAACCCCATCTACAAAAGCTCTTCTATGAATCATTACTCCTCCATAAAGTGCCTTTGTAAATACCTTATTGACTTAGAAAAATTTTACCTCTCACTAATGATGATATTCATGCTCCAATAAGAAAGCGGGCACTATCAACAATTAATGTAACCGAAGGTTAAGGTCAAATCCACAGGGAATATAATGCTTGACTATAGAGATCCATTGCCAATCATTTCAAGCATTGATTACTAAAATTTCAAGGGGCTTTGTAACTCATGAATAAAATTAAGAGCTAAATTAATTGTACAGGAAGACACTCAAATTTAGGGACAACTTGATAATTGTATTCCTCATGATTCGTTGACTCGATTACCCTAGACAACATAAATACAATTGGGAATTCGCATGCAGGATGGTAACTTAAGTTATTCCAGCCCTCTTGTACCATGGTGTTCCAACTAACTGGCGTACGGTCGGCAACCATGGTGTGCCAACTAATTGTTACCCATTGTCCAGTCAAAGTCCCCTTGGTCAAGTTTGGTTAATTAGATGAGAACACATCAATCGAATCTTGTCATTTACTTTTCTTTTCCTATTCATTACTACCTTGGTCAGGATTATGATAGAAGGCAGGGTTTCATATTAGCTACCACCAAACAACAATAAAATGAAGGAAAGTAAACAATACATATAATACCCCAATTAAAGAAATGCACAAAGTTTAGGTTATTTCAAGTCAACTACTCATGGTTCCCACAATCCCAAGTTGTGGGTGCTTAGGCACTCATGGCTAAGGGAAAATCCCCAAAGCAATGAAGAGCAAAAATACCTTCAAGTTAAAAACCACAAGCTTGGATCAATGGCAAATGAGTACAATGTGGGTTTTCAATCTCCCAAAAGTGGATCTTAAAATTGAAAGATTAAAATCTCCTATAAACCATAAAAATGCTCCTAGAATATTTATAAGTAGTTGTGAATGTCGACCCCCCTTAGAATAAACCCTAACCTTATCTATTTATACTAGTTATAAAAACACCCTACAAATTAAATAGAAAAGAAAGTTGGCGACAGATATGTTGCAAAGGTATGACTTACAAGTCAATCTACGAGTCGTAATCAGGGTCTCATAGTCAGCATTTGGCATTTTGGACTTGACTATTATGACCTACTATTACGAGTCATTGTTTGTGCTATCACTCATATGCTCCTCTTATAGTCTAGGCCTTCAATTCTTGGCCCAAACTTTTAGCTAACTGTTTCTTGCTAGGATTCCACTTATACAATAATAGATCTATGACTCAAAGAGTGGCCTGGCGGGGCTGATATTCACTTAGCAGATTCTTGATTTTTGCTCAGTATTCCTTGCTATAATATTACCTAATGACTTGTAGCTTGGGCTCTGACTCATAGGCAGGCTCGTATGTCATATACTTTAGCAAAATCTTCACCTTTCTCTCAAAATCATGTCAACCAACCTTTTCTGTAATAACAATACAAAACAAATAAAAACCATTAAAAAGTTGCATTGAAAACTTTCAAAATCCCTTGATTTAGGCACCAATTGTGTTGTAATTTGGAAGCACATCAATAACATCATACTTAGAACTGTCGCTTGTCCTCAAGCGATGACTCAATCTAAGCAGATAATAAGAAAAGCATTGTAGTTACACTAATGGCATATGCATCATGTACTTTCATTCAGGTACCCAACTCTCATTTTGAAAATAAGATTACAAAGCTACTTAGAAAACCAAAGCACAAAGAATATATCTTGAAATCCAACTATAACAAGCAAGGGAATATCAACCATCCATAATCACTGGGTTAGTGATATCTTGATTATACAGTGGAAATGCCCTCACAGAAAATAAGTCCCTCTTTCTCACTCAAAGTACATTAAAAATCAAGGACTATGCAAGCATCATCACTCTCACAAGTGAAATTCATACAAAATGACTAACACGATAGGTTTACCTCAATATTCCACTTTCGGATGATCAACTACCACATTTGGTAGGTCATTTAGCCAAAAGTGGATTTCACTAAAAGAACTATGGACTAAGATCCTTTCCCAATCAACTACATCACCAATGCAATCTTAGAGTAATAAGCCAAGTTTTGAGTCTATACATAGTACACGAATGCAGGAAAATAAGCTCACACACAAATGGTATCGCAAACACAATCAACTATAGACTCACAGTTCATGCTTCAAGCATCAACTAGATTTTTCTTTATAAGAACAAACATCGCACATAATCACATACATGATTGTAAAAATAACCAACAATGTAAAAAATTTTGAGGGTACCAAATTTTCTAGACAAAAAGCATTTAAAGACTATACATATATGCCAAAAGATAGTAATTACTATATATCTAAAAATTACCTACACTATTGAAACATATTGATTCAACAAAAAGTAAATATCTATGAGAAAAATGAACATATGCAATAAAACCTCGGGATTAAAATTTAGGGTAGTTATGGATCCTAAGCTACTCAGACTTCACCAAAATCCATAACTAACGACACCCCAGCGAAAAGGTTATGCATTATCCTCAATGCACCAAATCAAGAAACAATAGAGAATATAGGGGTAAAATAATACATACCTTGGGTTGCCTCCCAAGCAGCGCCTAATTTACTATCGCAACTCAACTTAGTCCACTTGGTTACTCAGAATTCACCAATTTCTCAAACCTTGGTCCTCCACAGGTTTGCTTTTTCTTCCACCTTAAACTTTTGAATTGGACCCTTAAATTCTTTTCCAACTTTCTATCATGCTCAAAGGGCGGTGGTATAAGAATGAGGAGAATAAGTACTAGATATTGCATAATATTTGGAGTAGAGGCTCCCAATCTAAGCTTCTTATAGACCGCAAGGGGCTTTAAATTTATGCTAGCACCAAGATCACATAGTGCCCTTGCGAACTCTACGTCTTTAATTGTGTAGCATATATTGGGCATCTTCTGCACTGACTCAATGAGAAGAGTGTTGATGGATAGTTGTTTTAACATGGAGAGAGAGTGCTTGACCTTGGTTTCCTCCTCCCTCTTCTTGAGTCTTTGAGGGAAAGGAGGGGTAGGCCTTGGGATGGGCTTGTACTCTTTTGGCTCTTCAATTGATTCATTTACCACATCCTCACACACTTTTCTCCTTTAACCACATCCTTATCACACCTACTAGTAACCTCCGTACATTGCCCACCATCCTTCGAACTTTGTACTGTATCACTAGAGAATGTACCACTCTGATGCTACTTAAGTAAAGTCGCTACCTGACCAAACTGTTGCTGAAGCTATGTAATAGCCACAAAATGAGACTCTATTTTTTCATTAATGTTTGCAATTTTAGATCTCATTCCACATAGAGACTCATCCCGTGTCTCAGCCTTTTTCAATAGGTGATCAAACATCTCCTAAATTCTGGAGTTTCTTGTGCATGTATCGTGTTGGTGTGGTGGCACATAAGGATCATTTCTGAAACTATATTTACTTCACTTGACATCTAGTCCCCTGTTTTTCTCATAATAACGACCCTGGCTATCTCTGTAAGTACATTCTCTTCCATAGATCCAATTTTGGTTTCCCCGACATTGGCGCCAATGGTCTTGGATGGACCATTGAAGGTTGTGCTGAAAATCTCATATCCGATTAGCTAAAAACCAAGTGTCCTCCTCATAATATAGATTCTTGTATATGGGTGTACGTGAAGGTTAATATTCTAATCAGGGACACTCTGTACATCTTTTTTTTATATGCCCAGTAAGGAAACAAAATAAAACAAACAAAAGTAATATACAAGAGAACCAAGTATTTGACACTTGAACTAACTACTAGTGAAATCAAGTCAAGAACATAGTTGTACTCCTTGGCAATAGCACCATAATTTTTGATGATGTTCATACTCTAATAAGAAAGTGATCGCTAGCAATTAACCTAGCCCATGGTTATAGACGAATCTACAAAGAATAGGGGATTGACTATAGATATCCAATACCAATTACTTCAAGCATTGATTACTAAAATCTCAAGGTGTGGGGGAGGGGTTCTTTGTAATTAAAGAATAAAAATAATAACTAAACTAACTATGTAGGA
This sequence comes from Solanum sejunctum, assembly GCA_025642045.1. Classification (NCBI taxonomy): domain Eukaryota; kingdom Viridiplantae; phylum Streptophyta; class Magnoliopsida; order Solanales; family Solanaceae; genus Solanum; species Solanum sejunctum. Next base: position 16,487 of record JAOTQJ010092630.1, read on the forward strand.
AGACACTCAAATTTAGGTTCCACTTGGTAATTGTGTTCCTTATGATTCATTGACTCGATTACACAAGACAACATAACTATAATTAGGAATTCGTAAGAGAATGGTGACTTAGGTTCTTCCAGCCCTCTTGTGAAGGTGAAGATCAAATTTCACCATGGCACGTGGTCGGCAACCATGGTGTGCCAACTGACCATTACCTATTGTCCCAGTCAACCTCCTCTTGGTCAGGTTTGGTTGATCAGACGAGAACACATCGATCAAAAGCTGTCATTTACTTTCCTTTTTCTACTCATCACTATCATTGTCAGGATCATGATAGTAGGTGGGGTTTGGTGTTGGCCACCACCAAACAATAATCAAAATGAAGGGAAGTAGACAATATATGCAAAACCCCAATGAAAGAAATGAACAGAGTCTAGGTTATTTCAAGTTAACTACTCATGGTTCCCACAACCCCAAGTTGTGGGTGCTTAGCTACTCATGGCTAAGTAAAAATCAACAATAATACAAATAAATAACATAGTTAAGAGTTTACCCAAAGCAATAAAGAGCAAAAATATCTTCATCTTAAGAACCACAAGCTTGGATTAATGGCAAATGAGTACAATATAGGTTTTCAATCCCCCAAAATTGGATCTTCAAATTGAAAGATAAAAATCTACTCTAAACCCTAAAAATGCTCCTAGAATATTTACAAGTAGCTGTGAATGTCGAATCTACTCAAAATAAACCCTAACATTATCTATTTACACTAGTTGCAAAAACACCCTAAAATTAAATAGAAAAGATAGCTGGCAATTGATATGTCACACAGGTACAACTCGTAGGTCACCCACTATTACGAGTCATTGCTTGGGCTAAGACTCATGTTCTTCTGTCATAGTCTAGGTTTTCAGGTCTTGGTCTAAAATTTTATCTCATTGTTTTTTTGCTACGATTCCACCTATACGAGTCTTAGTGGGATCTACCACTCATAGAGTTATCTCATAGGGATGACCTCCACTTAGCAGATTCTTGGTTTTTGCTTGTTGTTCCTTGCTACAAGATCAATAATTCGTATGCAGGCTCATCTGTCCTGTACTTCAGCAAAATCTATAATGTTCTCGTAAAATCATGCGAACTTACCTTTTTTCCAATAACAACACAAAAACACATAAAAAACATAAAAAGTCACACCGATAACTTGCAAAATCCCTCATTTTAAGCACCGAATGTGTTGTAATTTGACAACACATCAACTGACCTAACTATAGAGTGTATGTATGATCCGCAAAATTTACCATGATCCGTAAGTTGGCCTCATAATGTCCCTCAATACTTGGCCACTTTTGAAATTCCAAAACCTCATCCACGAACCACATTTACAAGCCATAATTCCAAATAAGCTCAAACTATATGCTCGTGAACTTAACTTCTACGTTCGAAAATTTCAGTAATTCATAGCCTAAACCACAAGGCCAATTTACAACCCGTGGAAAAGAATGCGAGCCATAGATGCGCTCATAGTGTCCTATCCAGAACCAGATTTCTGCACTTTTCAAATTTCCAACTTTTCAATATACAAGGTGTTACAATACCTCTCCCTTGGGAACATTCATCCTCAAATGGGATAAAAGTAAGTTTGAGTAAAATAAAAACTCAATCAACAACATAACATGAATGCAAAATGCAACTTAAAACATCAATTTCATAATAGAATTAAACTTATGCATTAACTGACATTCAAAATAGTCTTATGATTATGCATGCATGCAATATGACAAAGAGAAATAGATATTTAAGAATTTGGAGTAATAGTCTGTATTTAGGTAACTTAGGCTTGAATAGAAGGAAAGAGGTAAGGATATCATTTCGTCATATCCACTTTCGATTCCCGTGTAGCACTCTCAACTTATTGGTTCCTCCATAACACTTTAATGGATACAACATCCTTATTTCTCAATCTCTTCACTTACCAGTCTAAAATTTCAACTGTTACTGCTTCATAAGTCAATTTCCTTTCAAAACTAATACCCTCTGATGAAATAACAAAATTTGGCTCACTTATGAATTTCTTCAATATCAATATATGGAACACCGAATAAACCATAGCTAACTCTAACAGTAAATCTAGTTCATAGGCTAACTTGCCTACTTGTTTTAGGATCTTGTAAGTCCCTAATATCTTGGGCTTAGCTTCCCCTTTTTGCTAAAATGCATTACACCCTTCATGGAAAAACCTTCAAGTAAACCCAATCACTTTCATCAAACTCAAGGGCCCTTTTTCCAACATCAAAATACGACTTTTGGCAACTTTGACCATCCTTCAACTTTTCTATTATAACCCTTATATTTTTCATAGCATCAAGTACCAATTCAAATCAAATCAATGAAATCTCTCCAACTTCAAACCATCACACTAGTAACCTACTTTGTCTATCATAAAAGTCTTCAAATAGTTCTATTTCAATGCTAGGTGATCATCCCAACCACCCTTGAAATCAAGTACGCAAGTCCTCAATATATCTTCCAATGTTTGGATTATTCTGTTGTCCATCCTATCGGTTTGAGGATGAAACACGGTACTTAGGTTCACTTTATCACTAATACCCTTCTGAAAGGACTTCCAAAAATGAGAAGTCAAGCTAGAGATATCGCTATAAAACTAGCCTGGTGGTCGACATTGCTTCTTTGCCTGGTTTGTACTCAATGGGGGATACTCAAATTTCTCTCACCCCACGTCTTTTAATTACCATGATCTAATATAATAGACAATGTAAATCCATACAGCCTCACAAACTCTTAGATATAAGCCTTAGCATAATCCTCGGAACTATAAGAAGTCTTCACTGGTAAAAACTGGAATATTTTTATCATTCTATATGCAATCACCCATATTGACTAAAATTATTTTTGAGTCCTTTGAAAATGCGTGATGAAGTCCATATTCACATCTCCCCATTTTCAAGTATAAATCTCAATGTCTTAGGCTAAACCACTCGATCTTTAGTGTTTAACCTTCACTTGTTAGCAAATAGAACATATTGGCACACACCTTGCTATGTCCTTCTTTATGCCATTTCACTAATACACTTCTCTCAAATCTCTATACATTTTGGTGGATCTTGGCTGAATAGAATACCAAGAGTTCTGAGCTTCATTTATCACCTTCTCCCATAAACTATCCATATTTGGAACACACTACTGCCCTTTGTAATGAAGTACTTCATCACTCCTTGTGATAAAACCTCAATATTTTTATCAATTACCAACATCTTCAACTTAACTAAAGTAGGATCCATGTCTATCTTTGCTTTAACCTCCGCTACTGAAAATGATTCTGCCCTATTTTACGTAAGTACATCACCAAATAGTGCCTTGTTTGACGAACTCTTTCTTTCCATCCTCAATATGTGTAATATTGCCAATTGACACTCTACTAAGTGAATTAGCCATAACATTCATGTTGTTAGGGTGATAAATCACACTTATATCGTAATCTTGAAGAAGCCCCAACCATCTCCTTTGCCTTAAGTTCAAGACTCTTTGGCTAAACAAATGTTGCTAACTTTTATGGTTAGTGAATATGTCAACACACACTGCTTAGAGGTAATGCCACCAAATCGTTAATTCAAATACCATGACTGCTAACTTGAAATCATGAGTTGGGTAGTTTTGCCTATGCAACAACAATTATCTTGAGGCATAGGCAATAACCTTCCCATGTTACATTAAATAACAACCCAATCCTACTCGAGAGGAATCACAATAAATAATAAATACAACCAAACATTCATGCGATGTCAAAATAGGGGTTGATATAAGATGATCCTTAAAAATTTGAAAGTGTTTCTCACATTTATTAGACCATTGGAATTTCATCTTTATTTTGGTCAACTTAGTCAAAGTCGAGACAATGGAAGAGGATCCTTCAACAAACTTTTTATAATACTATGCCAATCCCAAAAAGCTCATAATGTTGGAAAGAGATAATTATTTAGGTCAATTCTTTAACATATTGATCTTCTTCAAGTCTACGCTAATACTATTACCCGAAAAAATGTGTCCAAGGAGAGTCAATTTCATCAACCAATATCATATATGCTAAACTTTGAAAAGAGCTCCCTGTCTCTAAATATTTACAAAACAATCTGCAAGAGATCCTCATGCTCCTTCACATCCTGCGAATAAACCAATATGTCATCTATGAAAACACCACGAACATTACCTATATGGTTTGAAGACCCTCTTCATTAACTCCATCAAAGATGCAGAAGCATTTGTTAGTCTAAATGACATAACCAAGAATTCAGAATGACCATACCTTGTTGTAAATGGCTTCTTTGGAATGTCACACTTCTTTATACTCAATTAGTGATACCCGAGCTGAAGATCAATTTTGGAGAAGTAGCTCTCACCTTGGATTTGATCAAATAGATCATTAGTCCTTAAAATTAGATACTTGTTTTTATAGTGACTTTGTTCAATTGACAATAATTCACACATCCAAAGTAAAGCATCCTTCTTTCCTACAAACAATATGGAAAAAAACCCCATAGTGATACACTAGGCCTTATGAACTCTTTGTCAATTAAGTCCCTCAATTATTCTATTATGACCCAAGTCTAAGGCCTAGACATGATACGGCGCAAGGGGAACCCGAAGGGACTCTAAGCAAGCCTCTTAAAACATCATGAAATATCCCTTATCGAGATAGCAATAAAAGAAGTATCAAGAGATAATAAATTGGGACAACCAGTGCTAAGGGAATACTTTCATATCATAGAGATCAAGAACAAGAGATTCAAAGCTCATAGAATAGATACCTAATATGTCCAAAAATACCTCTATTACATAGATAAGAGCGGGGGCCATGACAAGCAACCAGTCTCACCCTTATAGTCAAAACATAAATAAAGGAAATATAGTCTTAATACATAGCAAGATATCATAGGCAACGTACCTGGAATGGAGGACTCACCAACAAGATCGAGAGATAATAGTACCAGCAATGTGGAGGGGGAGGATGATCAAGCGGTGCTCCAGTTTCTACATGGTGAAAGCATGTAGGCATAGAGTATGTGTTAGTACTTTTGGATGTACTATGTAGGATGCAATGCAACAATAGATAGACTTCATAGGCAAAATGCTTAACAATACTCAATAGATAGCATAATAGCTAGATGGCATGTATGAATGATGCTTAAAGTAAAGTCATGATTATATAGAACATAATACATGTGTAGCAAGTGACCACCAATATTGAAAATCCAAGGCCTACCATCTACTTGGAGAGGCGAATGAGGTATAAACCCCTCAAAATAGTTAATGGGGTACTAACCCCTCAATATGGTTACCCGGGCTAACCACCCCCTGAGCTAGGGACCAAGGTACAAACCCCTAAATGTGGTTAATGAGGTACCAACCCCTCAATAGGTTACACGGGCCTACTACTCCCCATACTAGGCAACCAAGGTACCAACCCCTCGATGTGGTTACCTGGGCCTACAACCCCTAAGCTAGGCTTGGTCAACTCACAACACCATATAGAGAATACTATATACATACATTCATCTCATCATCAGTTCATCATCATATAGTCATTTAATTGATAAGATATTTATTAGACCTTCAATTTCTCAAGAAATGATAATCCAGACATTTTATCTAAAACTTAGTGAGTGTGTAATGTTGCAACCCAATCCTAGGGCCTAGACATGACCGGCCAATGAAGAACTCGAAGGAATCCCAAATAAGTCTCATAGCATATCATTACACATCCTTGGTCGCAGAAGCAATTAAAATGACAATAAGAGATAAGCATAAATAAGGGAAATTAGGATTAATGGTAAAGTTTCATATAATAATCATCAACAAATAAGAGAGTCAAGGCTCATAGCATAGATAAATAACATGTCCAACAATACTTCTACTACTACATAGATAAGAGAGGGGCCTAAGACAAGAAACCGGGCTCACCCTCATGGTTAATGTATACATAAAAGAAAGATAGTTTTGGAACATAGCATGAGATCATAAGCAACATCCCTGGAATGGAGGACTCACCAACAAACTTGAGCAAAAGCGTACTATCCACATGGGTGGAGATCTCAAGCAGGCTCCGGTTCCTATATGGTGATATCATATAGGTATAGAGTATGCGTTAGTTTGTTGGAATGTACTAAGTGTGTAGGATGCAATGCAACATGATATAGGCAATATAATCAAAATGTATAATCATAGCAAGAGATAGTATATTAGAAACATGGCATGCATGAACAATGCTAGTCGTAAAAGATTCTTGAAAATATCATTCTTACATAGCTTGTTTCAATCCAATAAGGTGACATAATTAGATAAACCAAATATCTTGTACTAGAGAGGAGGAATATAGCATGAGTCATAACTACTCCTAGTAGGTAATGGGTAGAACATGAGGGTAAAGTGATAGCATAGTTCATAACCCCTACATGTAAACAAGATATAATGAATAGCACATGAGGATAGAAGGTAGGATAAGTCATAACCCCTACAGGTGTGCTTGTGAGGGTAAGGCATTCCACATAGTTCATAACCCCTTCATATGAGTACATTACATAACCTCAAACCATACATGAGGTAAGTAGTACAACATAGTTCATAACCCCTATATGTATAAATGAGTAAGTGAATACACATGAGGGTAAAAGGGAGTATAGGTCATAACACCTACATGTGTGTACCTTGCATAACCTCAAACCATACACGAGGTTAAGGAGTACAATATAGTTCATAACCCCTATATATGGATATAAATAAGTGAGTAGCATTGATTCATTCATGAGAGTAAGGTGGTCAACATAATTCATAACCCCTACATGTAGAAATTGGTCTTGTGCTAGAGGCTAAAGCATATAACTTAATTAATAACCCATTCTATTAGGCTTCATAATTTACAAGAACATAAACCTCAGCATAAGGACTCAATAACTCATCAATGATTTCCAAGAACATAATAACATGAGATCCCAACAATTCAAACATAAGAATAGGTCATCATCAAATATTGCCTTTGCATTAACATAAAAAGCTTCATAAGAGGAATGATCTTTGAAAAAGGGTTTAGCTTTATACTTGCAATACCATAGGTGCTTTACATGTTTCAAACACACATATATTCATTTCTTTCATAATCATATAATCACTCAACTCATAAGGCAAATATTAGACCATCAATTCCTCAAGAACCATAAACTAGACATTTTATCAAACACATGGAGTGTGTGTAGTGCAAGTGAAAAATCATGCAATTTGAGGGTGAAATCATTGTAGAGAATCTAATGTAAAACTATCAATAGATACTTGGTAACACCCTCAAGCAACATTCATCAACATCCTTCATCAAATTCCACAATAATCTTAGATTTATAGCCCAAAACATAGTAAAATAGTCACAATTTCATAAACCCCAACATAGTGTGCAGTGAATTTCATAACGAGCAAGACCCATGAGTAAATCAACTTTAAATCATACAATTTTAGGTAAAAATAACATTGGGCATCATGGGTGAAAGTAACCCAAGAAAGAAACACACATACCTTAGCTTTAGAGATGACCTTGTTGAAGATTGGAGATGGAGACTTGAAGCTTGGATGAGAACCTTAATATCCGGATGAGTTTTGAGATTTGAATTTAGGAGATGAAATATTAGCTAAGTGTTTGAATGAGTAATGGGAAATATTTAGAATGATATGGGGGTGAAAATGGATAAATATAGGTATTTTCACGTATGGGAACACTTAGGCCATAGACCTAAAAGTCTTGGACCTAACTTTAAAAACTGAACAGGAAATATATAGAGGCATGTCTCGCCTATAACACAGGCTGCCCACCGGAATTTGACACTTTAAAAATTGAAATTTTGATTCGTTTGTTCTAAAATCAAGGTTAGACCCATATTTAACTCAATTTGATCCCCCAAAGAAGAACGTGAAGTTAAATTTCTAAAATAACGCATGGATTTTGAGATACATGAATAATATGATTTCGGGCAATTTCGAGGTACATTTTCGAGCACTTTTTTGGGGTTGTTACAATATCTCCCCTTTGGGAACATTCGTCCCTGAATGTCAAAGGGACATATATAAGAAGACTAATAATGAATGAATCAACCCCAACAATAATATAACAATACATTCAAGCGCTACTTTCAAAATATCAACATAAGTGTCAAAAATCGTCATGAACTTGTTAACAAAAACATGGATACATGTAAATGACATAGGACCTGAACCATAAGGCTTAGAATCACAAAAAGACTTTACATGTTATCATAAGCTTGAATAGAATGAAAGAGATACGAATATTGTTTCTCCATGCCCCCTTGAGAGATACTTTTGACTTGACGAACCTTCCAAAGAGTCTTAAATAACACCACATCCTTTTTAATCAACTTTCCAGCCTTCCATCCAATACCTCCACCGGGACGTTCTCCTAAGTCAACTTATCATCCACAATAGCAACAACCTCAAAAATTTCTTTGACACTATAGTCATCAACACATCCCCTCAACCTAAAAGCATGAAGAACTGGACAAATCATAACCATATCCCTAGGTCATTCCACCCTTATACAACTTTACGAACATCCCTATACATTCTATAAGGACTCACAACCCTAAACTAATTTGTCAACCTTAATACACACAGCCTACTTGGTACCATAAACCACCTTAAGACCTCCAATTATCAAACCAAATTCAACCAAGATCATAAGACATGACTTTATGAAATAGGAACATAGAGCAGCCCTTATAAGCCTTTCTAGCACCAATAGACCCACATAACCAAATCTCATTAAAAACGAAGAATAATAAAAGAAATAGCGACTCCTGGAACCATCTTTTTGAATCAACTTTAAACATACTCACAAGCCATTTAGTAATAAATGGCACCATCCCCCCTTGGGAGACAACCTCAACTCTACCATCCTTTCACCTAAAATTTCCAACACTAAATACGCAGAATCAAGGACTAACTTAACTATACCTCTTCCACCATAGAAGATTCAGAACCATCAAAGCCACTACACCATCATTCTCAACCTCACCCAACCTAGTCAATCGGTGAACTCCTCCCAAAAGCTTCTTGCCACCCAAAGGTCTCCACGTTCCATAATTAACAAGAAACCTCACCTCCGCCAAATTTACAACATCACCCTTAAATGATTCACAAGCTCTCCCCACTTTCAGAAGCAATTAACACATCATCACTAAGAACTACTACAAACGTGTCAAGGTAGGGTTTTACGACCCTATCCATAAGACCTATAAACATGACTGATGCATAATTCAAACCAAAATATACCACCCCAAATTCAACATACCAGAAAGGACATTCAATAGCTCATTGGTCACCAAAAACAACTTGAAAGAGAAACTTAGGCTCCATACCTCTAACTTTTACAAGATGATAATTCAATCCCTTGGAGATCAATTGTACCCTAAAATAAGAGATGGGCTTACCCCTTCATTGTAATTAGGGAATTGGAATCAAACTCTATGGGCCCTATAATCAATGGAGACACAACATGATGATCAATCCATACAAAGTATAATCATCAAAATCCACCACATCCAATCCAACAAAACCATAAGTCATGACCTAAATTCAACATGACAGAGGAACAATTTCCGTAAACCTTTCTAGCAATAATAGACTTACTAATGGAATAGACACCAAAAGTTCACATAACAATCCAGAACACACATGAACCCCACTAGCAACAAAAGCAAATTTTAACATACTGGTAGCAATATCAGGCGCTTTATCCATCACTTACCTCCCTTGAAGAGAATAGAAATAATTACGTCTTGGAGTACTTCCTTGATCAATATGTCCTCCTTGGGCCTCTTAATTCACATAACCACCTTAATCTTGGGGACGACCCTCCTTGCCATTATTGTAGACATAAAGGCAATCAATAAACTTATGACCTACTTTCCCATACCTGTAATACGCTCTTACATTCTTTAAGCATTTACCATGGTGATGCCTTGCATATTATGGGAATTTTGGAAAACTCATTCCATCATCGCCTCCTTGGAACCTTGGACTATCCATCCCTTCCATAGCAAGCCTCTTGTTTGGAGCACTAGAAGACCCTTGGCCTTGAAACCTGATACCTTGTTCGAACCGATTATCCTCAAATCGAGCCCTCTTGGACTCTTCACTCCTATTTATCCTAAGATTTTCATCCACAAGTTGTTCATCATAAATCATGAGGTAGGACAAATCAATATCCTTAATCAACATAATAGAGCAGTATTCTTTACTCACTAAATCGGGGATACCCATCATAAACTTGTTCATTCTAGCCCTTGGGTCAACAACCAAGTGAGAAGCATACTTAGAGAGTTGGTTCAACATGAGGGCATACTCCCTCACACTCATTGACCCTTATTTCAAATTTATGAATTCAACCAATTTGGCTTCCCTAAGCTCGAGAGGAAAGAACTAATTAAGAAAGGTAGCCTTAAACTCTTCCTATAGAACCACATTGTTGAATTCCATCTCCTCCCTCCATTGATTGTACCATATTTATGCTACCCCTTAGAGTAGGTAAGACTCTAACTCCACCTTGTCTTCTGATCTAATACCCATGATGGTCAATACCTTATAAATCTCATTAATAAACTCTTGTAGGTCTTCATCTACCTTTGACCAATAAAATACCGATGGGGTCATCCTCATGAAGTCTCTCACATGAAAAGCTAATGTAGGAGGATGAGGGGCTTGGACCCTCTAATTGACTTGATTAGCTACAACTTGTGCAAGCAAGGTGAGAGCCTCCCTAATCTCTATTGGTTTATTTGCTCCTAGATGATGCGAGCTCTTTTTCCTCTTATATTAACCATGATCAACTAGTATGGAAAAGAATAATTGTTAGAGGGACAGGACTTACCTCAACTCTATATAATGACATAGAACATGAAGAAAGGGAATATCTCGTAAAACATATAATAGCCTCCTACTCATAGTTGTGGTGCACAACACAACCATGAATAAGACTCTAATCAACACAACATGTTTGACTTCGAGGATCTAACAACCTAGTGTTATGATACCATCCTTGTCACAAACACAAGGCTAGGTCCTAGACATGACCAGTGAATGGGAAATCCGAAGAAACCCCAACCAAGCGTCATAGCATATCATTACACATCTTTCGTCAGAGAAATAATAAAATGACAATAAGAGATAAGCATAAACAATTGGAATTAGGACTAAGGGTAAACTTCCATATCACAATCATCAAGAAACAAGAGAGTCAAGGCTCGTAGAAAAGATACATAACATGTCTAACAACATATCTACTACATAGGTAAGAGTGAGGGCCGAGACAAACAACTAGGCTCACCCTCATAGTTAATGTATACATAAAATAAAGATAGTTTAGAACATATCATGAGATCATAAGCAACATATCCATAATGGAAGACTCACTAACAAATTTGAGTGAAAGCGTACTAGCCACGTGGGTGGAGATGCTCAAGCGGGGCTCCGGTTCCTACATGGTAATATCATAGAGGCATAGCTTATGCGTTAGTATGTTGGAATATACTAGGTATGTAGGATGCAATGCAACAAGAGGTAGGCAATATAGTCAAAATGCATAGCCATAGCACGAATGATACTAGTAGTAAAATATGCTTAAAAGTATCATTCTTATATAGTTTGTTTAACTCAATAAGGTGACATGATTAGATCAACCAAATACCTTGTACTAAAGGGTGAGGAATATAGCATGAGTCATAACCCCTCCTTGTAGATAATGGATAGTACTTGAGGGTAAAGAAATAACATAATTCATAACCCTTACATGTAATCATAATAGATCATAGATTCATAGCCCAAAACATAGTAAACAGTCACAATTTCATAAACCATAACATAGTGTGCAATGAACTTCAAAATAAATAAAACTCATGAGTAAATCAACTTTAAATTATGTAAATTAAAGTAAAAAGAAACTTGGGTATCATGGGTAAAAGAAACCCACATAACTAAGCTTTGGAGATGAACTTGATGAAGATTGAAGATGGAGACTTGAAGCTTGAATGAGAATCCTTAAGATCTGGATGAGTTTTGATACTTGAATTTTTGGGATAAAATATTGGCTAAATGTTTGAATGAATATTGAGACATGCCTTGAATGATATGAGAGTGAAATAAAGCTAAGTATAGATATTTTTACGCATGGGAACACTTTGGCCCAAGACTCAAAAGCCTTGTACTAGACTTGAAAAATTGCCCCAAAAATAACTTTGTGGCGCGCCCTTGGACCGTCGCGCCAAGAGCACGAATGCACACTGGAAATCGCATTTTTGCAATTTTTAAATTTTTCTACAGTTGTTGTTAAATCAGGGTTAGACCTTTTTTCCACTCAATTTAACGCCCTGAATAAGAATATGAAGTCAAATTTTCGATATCACGCACAAATTTTGAAATATATGGAAATTATGATTCCAGGGACATCTAAGGCACATTTTCGAGCACTTTTTGGGGTCTTTTCATGTTATTTAAATTCTTTTATCTCTACTAGGGTCATTTGATATAGAGGTATGAAGTTGGGTTAAGTAATGTGTAGGAGATGTATACCAAAGTCAATTTTTCTTTCAGGAGGAATACCGAGCAAGTCATTAGAAATTATTGGGGAATTCAGTCATAGTAGCGACTTTAGACTCTATATATCCAAACCCAAACAACATGATATATGCACCCCTTAAAAATTATTTTTCAAGCTCACCTGAGAAATGAACTTACCCTTTAACACCAAATTAGTGCCCTTTCACTCAAGAATAGGTTCATTGGTGAATCAAAATTCAACCCTACTAGTTCTATAATCAATAGAGGCTATGATGCATACAACCAATTCATACCACGAATAATATCAAAATTGGTCATGTCAAGTTCAACAAGATCACAAGGAAAGACTCTATGCAAGACTGACATGAGACAATTTTTATAGACTTGCTTGGCCAAAACTCACACCAATCAATATATAAGTAGAGTAAAGATCTAATAAAACTTTAGGAGATACATCTAACATTATGTCAATGTAAGGAGTAAAAAAAGACAAATTTACACCAAGGTCAAGTAAAATATACACATCACAATTAAAGTCCTTTGACATAACTGTGACTACTTCGAGAGACTCCTTCACTTATTGTTTAGCATGTAGAGCATAAACTTAACTGCCATGTGGACTACATCCTTTATGAACTTTGTCACCTTGTTGCTTTTAACACTTTGAGCTGCTTCACCTTGACAATACCATTGTTTGTCTTTGATAGTAACACTAGGACACTCAAAGACCTTCTTCTCCATCTTTCCACAACCAAAACAAGCACCTATATCTCTCAAGCAATCACCACTATGGTTCCTCCCTTACTTTGTACACTTGGAAAAAGTAGCCCCACTAGCCTTAGCACCATCACCTTGAGCCTTAGGGGTAGGCACCCTATCCCTAAGAAATATTTGAGGGTCAACTTGGCCTTGTTGATAACGATCACTAAAAATAAAGTTAGCTTGTAAAAATTTACCTTTAAAATAATCCCTCTTGGACTCCCTCATCCTCATCTTTTTAAACTTCTCGCTCTCAATTTCATCATCATGTGTTATGAGCCGAGAAATATTCATCTCTTTTGCAAGTATTGTAGTTTTACACTCCATCTTCATCAAATTGGATACACTCGAAATGAATACATTCATGCGACTTTAGAGCTTCCAATAAAAGAAGGTGAACACTTGGACAACTTAGTAAACTTAAGAAAATATTTCCTAACACTCATGCTAAATTGCTTATGATTTATGAATTTCATCACTTTTGCTTCCTTTGATAAAAGTTGGAAGAAATGATTAAGAAATGTACCCTTGAATACCTCCCAATTAATAGCACTCATCACCTATTTTGGACTTCCATTGTGCAAACCAAACTTAAGTAACTCCCTTGACTTAGTAAGCTACCAACTATGCCTTCTCCTCGATAGAAAACCACATTATCTCCACTACTTTATGGACTTAATCAATGAAATCTTATAGGTCCTGTTCTACCTTGGGACTATAAAATTCTGGAGGATTCATCCTTGCAAAGATTCTCACTCTAGAAGCTAGAGTAGGAGCATTAGGTGTAATGGTAACTTGATTGGCTTGAGTAGCAATGGCTTGGGCCAACATAGTGATGGAAGCTCAAAACTCTTCATTTGTCACTTAGTTTGCTAGAGAATCTTATGGATCTTGAGGAGCCAGAGTGGTTGGTCCTCATTAGCTTTACCTTCCCTCTCCAATGGTGTACATCATGGAGGCATCCTCTGAAAATTTCAAATAATAAGCATTAAAGAAAAAGGATCTTAAGTCACTTCTTAGGGCACTACATAGATCACAAAAGAAATGAGGATTGTATATACGTCTCATAGCCTCCTAATCATAGATGTAGCGTGCTTCACATCTATGAATAAGATTCTGCTAGATGTGGCATCTTGGACTTCCTAGGATACCTCAAAACCTTGTTCACTAATACCAAGTTTGTCATGATCCAAGCCTAGGGCCTAGTCATAACATTGCGATATGGAACCCAAAGGTGCTCCATCAAATCCTCTTGGTATAACACAAACATTATAAAGATAATAAAGCATAATCATAGGTAAAGCAAGAAAAAATTGTAATACCCCACATCTTAAAATACTAGTACAATGCAAATGAAATACGATATGGTTCGGTCAAATTAGCGCCCATTTTTAAAAGTGCTCGAATTTCATGTTATAGAGGGATATGTGCGTCTAATGCTTAAGAAGGTCAAGCGTATACATGTTTTGTGTCAAATTTAGGAGATCACAGCCTTAAATGAAGTAAGATAATTTAGATGCTTGTAGGACTTAAGAAGCTAGTTGGTGAGTCACCTTCTTGCGTAGCTTAAATTGCTAGCTAAACGGAGATGAGGCCCAGTGTCGAATTTGTTCAAGTTCGATTATGAATAAAGTTCTTGTTAGGTGTAACTTTGGCCCATGTTTTATCATCACACATGGACTATATTTTTAGCCCAAGAAGGATATTAAAAGAGCCCAAAGATATTACTATTTCCTTGATAATTTCGGCCAAAACTAACTAAGATAAAGAGGAAAAAATGGGCAGCCAAGTGACAACCAATTTGAACCCAATTAGGCCCAAGTGAATGGCCAAGCTTATACATCACCAATATAATAATATAAGGATTAATTACTCAATAGGGTAATCCAAAAAACCCTTTAAAAGGGCTTACATATAGTACCTTGAAGTCATTCTTAGACGTGGAAATATTTCAGCTTTCACAAACCTTCTCTCTATACTTTATTAACCTAGCAAAGTAGCCACTAGGGGACATCTAAGGCTCTTGTATACGACCTATGCCTTGAAGGTAGTGGTAAGTAAGTTTACATATATGCTTAGTATGGTTTTCGTATGAAAAATAAGAAGTATATGCTAGTGTGTTTGTGCTGGAAATTTGGACAGCATGTGTCCTAAGGATTATTGTGAACTTTTCTTGTTATTTAAGAGGATTTTCTCTTCTTGGTTGGCTGAATTTATGAATTAAGACTTATGGTTTTAACAAGGTATAGTTTGTTAGTGATGCCACTAAGCGGCTACACCATTTTTACAATCCGTAAAAGTAAGTTCTTCTGTGATATCATAATTGTACTCGTAATTGGAACTTGTGGGCTGATTGATTGAGGACTATGGTCTCATGTCCTCCACCTATTTTGAGGACTGTTTCTAAAATGTTTTAGGACTGTTTTTATGTATAAATATTGTTGGAAAAGTTTGGTTGAAGTTGGTAAAGGTTTGGAATCGGCAACGCCGTAACGTAGCAAAGGGACAGAACGTTATGCTGCCTATTTGTATGTTGCGTAGAATTGTTGTATCTTGTGCTTTGTGGACTGTTGTAAGGCTATTATAGCACTAAAATAGGCTGCAAATGATATGTATATGATAATGTGCATTAGACAATACGATTAGGGGTGAAAATATTGAAAGAATACGCTCGGGTTTATAATACCTGTTTGCTGCCCATATGTTGTTTTTTATGAGATTGGCCTACCAAGATGTATCTATTGGATGCTAATGCTAGTTTTATCAACTACTATATTGTAGATAAATATTTGGAGGAAGGAAAGGTTATCTTGAGGTAATACCGAGATCGTACAGCGAGGTATGTAAGGCTACTTGATTTCGTATTATTTGGCATGAAACATAGATCTCTCTTTGGCACATAAAAGGTACTTACCAACTCCGACACAACTATTAACCATGTATTCACTCTTTCACATGTTCATATGCTCCCATACCTAGTCACTTACAAACCTGCATACATACTTGGATACCAACATACACGAGTTCGTTCTACTAAATAAAGTGCATGTATTGTTCTATCTCCTATGCATTTCTTCATTTGTGTAACTTACTCCTTTTATTGTGGTGTTGTCTTTTCTGATTACTTACATGTCATATATTGTATCTACAGTCCCATAGCTCCAATATTATGACCACCCAAAGAATCATCTCAAAGGTAAATAAAAGATAAACTATATTGCTTATTGATGGGTGGTAGCCCAACGGGAAGAAGAATCACCTAGCCAAGATCGATCCTATCACGGGGGGTAGCTCGAGGGGTTAAGGAAGAGCCTATCCAGGGCCGGTCATGATACAGTTTTACCACTGATCAGCTGGTCATTTGTTTTCATATTGTTCACAGATTATATAGTAAAGGTAAACTAATAAAAAGAACATAAAGTACATGATCCCATAGTACAACTAAAGGTGGTCTCTTATCCTACACCAGTTGATAGTTTCATTTGAATTGTTACTTCATATATAGTATTTCCTACCTTACATATTCAGTATATTATCTCATACTGACATCCCTCATAGGGGACCTGTATTTTATGCTACAGGTATAGGTGCTAGTAGATCTCCCCACTAAGAGTACAGGATTTCCAACTGTTGTTACCAAGCTCTAGGTTGCTTCGGAGCTTTGCATGTCTAGAGGTTATATTTTGTGTTGTATTGTTAGTCCAGGTGGGGCCTATCCCAACCCTTGTCAGATATGTTTACTTATCTAGAGGCTTTGTAGACTATGTTAATTAAAGTGTGGTCATGTCTCGTACTTTAACCACCATAGCCCCAACGGCTTAGTCATATGCATTTCCTTTTGGCTTGTTATCAGTATTTATTTTCTCAAAGGTATGTCAAATGTAGAAACACCTTATAATACATATAGAAAGTGCATAGATACAGGTTGGTTCTCTCTGGTCTTATCAACAACGGGTGCCAGTCTACCCTAACAGGACTTTGGGCGTGACAAAAATAGTCTTGAACGTAATCTAAACAAGGTAGTCAAGAGTTTTCTCATTAAAGGAAATTATATCATATAATCTAGAACATTACTCTACATAAATAGATTTGACGAGGATTAGAATAAGCTACTTGCTCACCCTCAAGATAAGAAAGCAAATACAATTGTCTTTACATAGCAGCCAACATAATCATGAATATAAAGGTTTCTCCCTTAATCATGGAAACTCAGAAAATTCTTCACAAGTGATGCCGAAATCTAGCAACAATAGTAAGCAGTACTATTATTGCCCATCCCTACATGGTGATACCATGTTGACAAAAAGTATGTGTTAGTACGTAAGAATGTACGAAGTGTGTAGGCATGTAAAGAATCAAGAAACATTATAACATAATAATGATATGCATATTTATATCAATAGAATAAGCCACAAGAGATGATGAATGATCAATGTATCTTTCAAATCATGGATAGAAGAATTATAAAGTATTTCACAACCTAGTACATATACATATGCGGGAAAAGGACCCTAGTTGACAATAAGATCATGCGAGCTACTACAAAAAATTTTGATGTTTCGTCCACACCAAAGTAGTAGACTACTTACCAAGGTAAACTATACATCACCTTATGCCCCACCTCAGCAAGTATCATAACATGTTGCTAGATATGGGTTTATTAGCTAAGCCTTATAAGAACATAAACCTATGATGGCACATAGTTATGAGACAAGAGGATTTATATAAGGAGCCCTGGGTATAGTCCCCCTCACTCAAGCCTTATTCGGTGTTAAGCCAAATCCTATGCAATACATAAACATGCAAAATGGTAATCATCATTGAAATTGATAATTTATAGTAGTCAAAATTTGTACCTTGTAAAGTAGGTATCATTAACAAGTAAATCAATTGATATCATAAGAATAGTATATCTACTTATCTTGCATAAAAGTATGGATGTACTCCTCATCTTGTAAACTTGCATAACATTAGGGTTGTATGTCATCCTCATAATCATAACCATGATCATACTTTATACTTAAAATCTCATTCATGAGTCATTGCCTAACACTGAAATTAGGACAAAATATGGATTCATGGACAACTGAGTCTAAAATTATGTAACTGAATGAAATTCATGTAAGATTACTATAATTGAAATCAAATTGAAATATAAATAAGAGAACTAAGATAAATTTCAGAAACCCTAATTATGTAACTAAAATTCCTTGTAAATTAATTGAAAATCATACAATTTATATAAATCATCATAATTCATATATAATTGTGTAAATTAATCAACTAATAATCATAACTCAAGATATTAGAGAAAAATCATGAAAATCTTAGAATTCATGTTTGAAACTTGAGAAAAGGTTTATATTGATTTGGCCTTCATGGATGAAATAGGTCCATGGGTGAAACTCTACATACCATGTTGAAGAAACCCTAGAGATTGGAAGAATGTGACCTTGAATTCATGGGGAAACTTGGAGCTTTAGCTTTCTTTAATGATGGATCCTTTTGAGACGGAAAAGTTAGAATGTTTTGAGAGAATTTGGGATAAAATAAGATTGAGTGAGAATGATAGTAGTTTTATTAGGTTTAAGATGCTTAGAGACGGTTATGGGCTTAAAACGATATAGTTTAGGGTAAAATAGATAGAAAATATTGGTTAAATGGGCAGAAAATATCCAAAAAGTCCTTTATTAAAACTTCCAAATCCTAGTCTATGAGTCATAGAGCCAATTACAACTCGTAAATTATAGATTTCATCTGGGTTACCTTTGTGGCCTCTAAATATCTCTCAACCCTAACAATGTAACTCTTTAGGATCTACGACTCGTCTTTCCTTTTAGGATCCGTAAAGTGCTCTCGTAAATGCCTTCCTGAAATGATCAAAAATATGCTCTGGAAATGCTCAGAATCATAATTTCCATATATCTAAAAATTCGAGCATGATATCAAAAATCAGTCTTCATTTTCTCAATCATGGTGCAAAATTGAGTGGGAAATGGGTATAACTCAAATTTTAGAGGACTTGTAGCAAAAAATAAATTTCACAAATTTCAAATTTTAGTGTGCATTTGTGAATCAGACTTCATTTTCTCAATCATGGTGCAAAATGGAGCGGAAAATGGGTATAACTCAAATTTTAGAGGACTTGTAGCAAAAACTAAGTTTCACAAATTTCAAATTTTAGTATGCATCTATGACCAGGCCACGATATGGACTGGGTGCAAATCAGTATTATTCTTTCCTCTGCGATGGGTCCACATCGCAGACAAGATGCGAACCAGTACAAATTTTTTCATAATATTTTTGTGTCGGCAAAGGGAATTGGATTCATAGCCTCATGCCAACTTATGCGTGAAAACACCTGTACTTAACTATTTTTCAACTCTATTTTACTCAAAACTCTCACAAAAACCTTTACACAATTTAACCAAATATCTCATTCAAATTTCAAGGATTTCAAGCTTAACTTTGGAACTCAAGGATTCTCTTCAAGCTCTAAGTTCTCTTCAAGCTTATCTCAATAAAATCCAAGTTTGAGGTATGCGGGTTTCATACATTGAGTCCTTTCACCCATGGAGTCCAATCTTACTTTTTATGAAAATTATATGTTTTGAAATTGTTTTATCTATGGGTATCTGTTATTATGAATTATGAATATAAATTATGTTGGGGTTTATGAAATGTTGGTTGATTTTGCATAATTATCTATTTCATACTTATACCTTGAATTGGTTTTGTCTATTTAGATTATGCATGTTTTGAGCTATGAAACTATGACCTATACTGAGATTTGATGATGGACTTCAACGTACCTTTGGTGGGTTAATTTGCAATGAGTTTTATCATATTGTTTCACTCTTGAATTCGATGATTTTGAACTAGCATCATAAACCCACCAAGTTCTTGATAAAATGTCAAGTCAAAAATTCTCAAGTTATTGATGATCTATTACATGATTTACATATCAACTGACTATATGATGATTAATGGCTTTCAAGTATGTATTAAATTCATGAAAAGTATCTATGAAGTTACAAGTATCAAGTTAAGCCCTCTTTCAAGCTTTTTACCTCTTGTGAGCCATTCAAGTTTAAACAAGGTTCATGTATAATTATGATCTACTTTCATGTTTCAAGTTAGGCTCACCATGAGAGGTCAAGAATGTTTAAGAGATACTCATGTCATGTTTCCATGTTTCTTAAAAGTTATTAAGGTTATGATTATTTAAATATTCCATGAGATTAGACTTAGCACCGATGATTGGATGTCAGCGTGGACTATCTATAAGGGTCCATACTCATTTCCTCAAACTATGTACTGACATAGGATTAGACATGAAATCTACCTCAAAATGGGATGGGTTCCCATACGGGGGGTTTACTTCTCCGAAATGGGACGAGCTTCAGTAAGGTGAAGTATGTTTTACCTTGGCAAGTGGATCACATCTTTACCAATGAGGAGTAATCATCAAGATTCCAAGTTGTAGCTCATTTGGTCTTACTTTTTTCAGTTAAGGTTGCTTCCCACAAATGTATTATGTTTTATACAACTTGAATGATTTACAAGAATATTTTACTTCAAGCATTACTTATGTAGGCCATATTGAGATTACACTTATATATTGCTTATTATTATTATGCATTTATACTGTATCGACTTATGTCTTATTGCATTGTATCTGATATATTTATTACATTCAAACATACTAATGCATACTCTATGCCTATATGATATTACCATATAGGGACCGGAGTACCATTTGATCATCCTCCACATGGCTAGTACGATCCTTTAAAGCAAGTCTTAGTGAGTCCGTAAGTCCAAGGACACTATGCTTATTACTCTTTCTATTTTGAGACTTATTTATGTTGAACATTTGTTACAATAAGGGTGATCCTGGAAAGCGTCTTGGCCCCCGCTCCTTTCCATGTTAGAGGTGTTGTTGGATATTATGATGTACTTATGCTTGAGCTTGACTCTTTTAGGCTTTTATGATTATCATAGACTTCTCTTAGACTTGTTTCCCTTTTTATTATATCTCTTGTTATTGTTTACTATCTTCTGCGACCAAGGATGTGTGATTGATATGCTAAGAGGCTTATTTGATTCCCTTCGGGCTCCTATTTGTTGTGTCATATCTGGTCCTAGGCTTGAGTTGTGACAAATTTGGTATCAGAGTACTAGGTTGTTAACGGTTCTCAGAATCCAAGACACTGCATCAATTAGCATCTTATTCATGGTTGTGAAGTGCGCCACAACTATGAATGGGAGCTTATGAGGCATTTTAGAAAATGTTTTACTTCTTCATGGTCTATATCCCTCTTTAGGTGTAAGGTTAAGCCTTTTTCCCCTAACAAAAACTCTTTGTTATTCTAGATCCGCACATCCAAGGGCAACCAACCCTTCCCACTCCTCAAGCTCCTCAAGGTAGAGGGGTAGGCCAAGATGAGTTCCGAATGTTATTCCAATGTTGGCTCATGCTATGACCAACAAAATCAACCAATGGGCCTAAGCCCCTCATGCTCGCACTCCGACATCTAGGGTGAGGGATTTTACTAGAATGAAGCCACTTGAGTTCCATGGGTCCAACTTGAATGAGGATGCCCAAGAGTTTATAGATGAGGTGTGCAAGGTGCTTTCCATCATGGAGTCAATTCGATTGAAAAGACGGAGTTGGTAGCCTACCAACTCAAAGGATTGGCTCAAATTTGGTTTGAATAATGGAAGTTGGAGAAGGGAAATAATGATGTTATCCCCTGAGAAGAGTTCAAAGCCGCATTCCTTAATCGATTCTTCCCTATCGAGCTAAGAGAGGCTAAGATGATGGAGTTTATGAACATAAGAAAGGTTCTATGAGTGTGAGGGTGTATGTACTCAAGTTCAACCAACTCTCTAAGTATGGTCCATAATTTGTTGCCAAGCCTAGATCAAGCATGAACAAACTTATACTGGAAGTGTCCGACTTGGTAAATGAGGAGTGTTGTACCACCATACTAGTAGGTGATATGTATTTGTCCTACCTTATGATATATGCCAAGCAACTGGAGGGGAAAAAAGCTTAGAAAATGAAGAAGTGGTGAGTCTAAAAGTTCTCATTTTAAGGGTGGTTTACAAGGATCTAAGGATGGCCGATTTCCACAAGGCCACAAGTTCCAAGGCCAAGGGTCATCCAATGTTCTTAACAAGAGGTTTACCAATGATAGGGTGACTAACCAAAGATTCCAAGGTGCTAATGGAGGAATGACAAAACATAGATGCCCAAGGTGAGAAAAGAATCATAGTGGTCCATGTTTGAGGAATTCCAATGCTTGCTTTGGTTGCTGAGATAGGTCATAAGGCTATTGATTGTCCTCATGCTCAAAACAAAGGTAGAAATGTTCATCCACAAGGCCAAGGTGCAAATACGAGTCAAAAGGGAATAGGAAGCCAACAAAGGGGTGCACCAAGGCAAAATAGATTATATGCTCTTCAAGGGTGACAAGGGGTAGAAGAGTTGCCCGATGTTTTTACCGGTATGTTAAAGGTTTTTTATTTTGATCTGTATGTATTGATAGACCCGGTGGCAACTCTTTCTATTATTACTCTTTTTGTTGCCAAAAAGCTTCATATTAGTGCCAAATTATTGTGTGAACCTTATGAAGTGTCTACCCCCCATTGGTGAGTCCATTGATGCTAAAATAGTCAATAGAAGTTGTCCCTTGTCCATATTGCATAAAGTCTTACCTTGTGATTTTGTTGAATTGGATATGGTGGATTTTGATGTCATTCTTGGGATGGATTGGTTGCATGCATATTATGCTTTTGTTGGTTGTAGAACCCCTAGGGTTAAATTTTAATTACCTAATGACTCCATCCTTGAGTAGGAAAGTCATGAAGTGGTGGTCAAAGGTAGATTCATTTCTTGTCTTAAAGCCCAAAAGTTGATTTCTAAGGGTTATTTCTATAATCTTGTGAGGGTTAGGGATGTTGAGTCCAAAGTCCTTCCTAATGAGTTGGTTCTGGTGGTTAATGAGTTTCTTGATTTCTTTCCCAATGAGCTTTCTAGCATCTCCCAAAAGGGGAATAGATTTTGGTATAGACCTTCTTCGCAATATACAACCCATTTCTATTCCCCCTTACAGTATGGCCTCGGCAGAATTGAAAGAGTTAAAGGAGCAATTGAGGGGTTTGTTGGAAAAAGGTTCCATAAGGCCTAGTAAGTCACCTTTGGGTGCACCAATATTGTTTGTTAAGTAAAAGGATGGTCTCTTAGAATGTACATTGATTACCATAAATAACAAATACTTCTACCAAGGATTGACGACCTTTTTGATCAACTTTAAGGATCTAGTTACTTTTCTAGGATTGATCTTTGGTCTGGGTATCACCAAGTGAAAGTGAGGGAGTGTGCCATTCCCAAGATGGCTTTTCGGACTAGGTATAGGCACTTTGAGTTTGTGGTTACGTCATTTGGGTTGACTAATCCACCAACTATATTTATGGATCTCATAAATAGGGTATTTAAACCCTACCTTGACTTATTTTTGGTGGGTTTTTTATTGATGATATCTTGGTTTATTCTCATAGTGAGGAGGATCATTTGAATCACTTGAAGGTGGTGTCGCAAATGTTGAGGGTAGAGAAGTTGTATACTAAATATGAAAAATATTTGTTTGGGTTAAAAGAGGTTGCTTTTCGTGGGTATGTGGTGTTGGGTGATGGCATTAAGGTGGATCCTAAGAAGACGGAGGTGCTTAGAAATTGGCCTAGACCTTTGACTCCATCGGATATTAAAAGTTTCTTAGTTTTGGCAGGTTATGTCCAAAGGTTTGTAAATGGTTTCTCTTCTATTGCTTTTCTTATGACTAAGTTGACCCAAAAGAAGGCAAAATTTGTGAGGACTGATGAATGTGATAAGAGTTTCCAAACTTTGAAAGATAAGCTTGTCTTTGCCCCTATCTTGGCTCTACCGGAAGGGTTGAAAGTGTTTATAGTATATTGTGATGCCTCAAGAATTGGTTTGGGGTGTGTTTTGATGAAAAATGGTAAGGTGATAGCATATGCCTCTAGGCAACTTACGGTGTATGAGAAGAATTATCCCACCAATGATCTTGAATTGGCAGCCATGGTATTTGCATTGAAAATTTGGCTTCACAAATTGTATAAGGTTCATATTGATGTGTTTGCCGACCAAAAGAGTATCAAATACATGTTCACCCAAAAAGATCTAAACTTAAGACAAAGAAGATGGTTAGAGCTCCTTAAAGATTATGATAAGAGTGTGCATTATCACCCCAGCAAAGCTAATGGTATGGACGATGCTCTAAGTAGAGTATCCAAGGGTAGTCTAGCTCAAATTGATGGTAGTGGCAAGAAGGTGGCTAGAGCAATTCACTGGTTAGCTAGATTGGGGATTAGGTTAGGTGAAGTTTATAATTGTCATGACCAAAGTATAGGTCCTAGACGTGAATGGGCTAATGGAAAGCCCGAAGGAACCCCAATCAAGCCTCTTGACTTTGTTATTACACACCATTAGTTGTGGAAGAATATAAAATACATAAAGTAAGAATGGGGTGAAGGGGCTAAAGGATAGCTTGCAAAACATCATAACCAAGAGGCAAGATCAAACTCATATCATAGATACATAATAAGTCCAATAAATACCTCTAATATGTACATAAGAGCGGGGGCTAAGAAAAAGCAACCGGGCTCACCCTCATAGTCAAATAGAACGTAAAGTATCTCAATACAAGGAAATAGAACATAGACCAAGGTCAACGAAATGGAGGACTCACCAACTTGCTTGAATAGCACCGACTAGCCACGTGGAGAAGGAGGAGGATCAACTTGGCCACCAATTTCTACATGGTGATATCATGCAGGAAAGAGTATGCATTAGTATGTTTGAATGTACTAAGTATGTAGAATGCAATGCAATAAGAATTAGGCATCACAACCAATATGCATACACAAGGCAATAGGCATAATATAGCAATATTGCATGTATGATCAATGCATAAGTAAAACATGCTTAAGTAACTCATGCTCCTATGGGATATAACTTGTGAAGAATAGACCAAGCTAGATTTCTGAAGTATAAACCCCTTGGTTGGTTGATGATGATCTCACCACATCACCTTGGTGGTATGGTACAAACCTCTCACATGGTTGAGGATAATCACACCTTATCACCCTAGTGTTGAAGTACAAAACCCTTATATGGTTTGATGAGTATAAACCCCCACCTCGGATGATAAGTACAAACCCCCACCTCGGCTGATGAGTACAAACCCCCACCTCGATTATCCAGGCTCTAAGACCCCAGATTGGGCATGGTCTATGCAACACTTTATATAGAGTATATCATATACATAAGCTATTTTCATCATTATAACATCATTCATATCATATCTCAAGCTTTGGACCTTCAACTTCTCAAGAAATCATATCCGGACATTTTATCAAATAGTTAGAAGGTGTGTAATACTAGTATAAAACCATGAAATATAGAGGTGAAATCATGCAATAAAATCCATTATAAAACCATCAATCAATACTTTGCACCACCCTCAAGCAATAGACATCAAAAACCCTTCTCAAATCTTACAATAGATCAAATATTTATAGCTCAAAACATGGCCAAAACAGTCACAACTTTGCATAGCTTTAACATAGTATGCAGTGAATTTCATAATAATCAAGTCCCATTTATAAATCAACTTTAAATCATGCAATTTGAGCAAAAGGAGGCTTAGATATCATGGGTGAAAGGAACTCATGAAAGAAACCCACATACCTTAGCTTAGAGATGAACGTAGTGAAGATTGGAAATGGAGACTTAATGCCTGAAGAAGAACCTTGAAGGAGAACCTTAGCTTGGGATGAGGGTTTGGGACTTGAGTTTGGGAGGAAAAATATGATTAAGTGTTTCAGTGAGTGTTGGAAAATGTTTTGGGTGATATAAAGGTGAAATTTGGCTAAGTATAGATAAAAACACATTTGGGAAGACTTGGACCCATCACTTGGAAAATTTTGGACGAACTTAAAGAACCAGTCAGAAAAAATGCGATAATGCGACGCGCACTGCTTTCTAGAAATTGCACTTTCAAAAATCATAATTGCTAATCTTTTGCTCTTAAATCAGTATTAGACTATTTTTCACCAAATTTTGACCCACTAATCACGAATATGAAGTCAATTTTGACCCACTCCGCCATTTCATTCAGCCCAACACCCATAATATTCAAGATTTTGTAGACCTCATCGACTAACTCTTGTGGATCTTCATCCACCTTTGACCCATGAAAACGGGAGGATTAATCCTCGTGAAGTCTCTTACACTAGCTCTACGGGTAGTAGCATAAGGGACTTGGGTCCGTTGATTGACTTAGTTGGCCACTACTTGGGAAAGCATAGTAAGAGCATCCTAGAGCTCACCTTTGGTGGCTTTCTCCTCGAAAGTTTAGGCCCATGTTTCTCTAGTGTTCGGCATAATCTAGCATAGTAAAGAACAATGGCTAGGAGGTAAAAACTTACCAAACTCTATGGAATGACTTAGAACATGAGGTAGGAAAACATTTTCTAAAATGCCTTATAGCCACCTATTCATAATCATGGCTCGCTTCACAACCATGAATATGACTCTAATCAATGCGGTGTGTTGGATACGAGGATCTATTAACCTAGTGGTCTAATACAAAGTTTGTCACGACCCAAGCCTATAGCCTAGATGTGATACGTGAATGGGTAACCCGAAGGAACCTCAATCAAGCCCCTTAACTTTGTCATTTCTTATCATTCGTCACGAAAGCATATAAAAGACATAAAGCAAGAATGGGTGAAGGGGCTATGAGACTAAGGGATAGCTTGAAAAACATTATAACTAAGAGGCAAGAGTCAAACTCATATCATAGATATATAATATGTCCAACAAACGCCTCTAATACATAGATAAGAACGGGGGACAATACAAAGCAACCGAGCTCACCCTCATAGTCAAATAGAATGTAAAGTGTCTCAATTCAAGGTAATAGAACATAGACCAAGGTCCTCAAAATAGAGGACTCACCATCTTTCTTAAATAGCACCGACTAGCTATGTGGAGGAGGACGATGATCAACTTGGCCACTGGTTCCTATATAGTGATATCATGCAGGCAAGAGTATGCATTAATACGTTTAAAAATACTAAGTATGTAGGATACAATGCAATAAGAATTAGGCATCATAATCAAAATACATACAAAAAGAAATGGGTATAATATATAAATATGGCATGTATGATCAATTTATAAGTAAAACATCCTTACGTAACTCATGATCATGTAGGATATCACTTGTGAAGAATAGACCAAGATAGATTTCCAAATTATAAGCCCCTTGGTCAGTTGATGATGATCTCACCCTATTATCCTGGTGGTGTGATGCAAACCCCTCACATGGTTGATGATAATAACACCTTATCACCCTGGTGGTGAAGTACAAACCCCTCACATGATTTGATGAGTATAAACCCCCAGCTCGGTTGATGAGTATAAACCACCACCTCGATTGATGAGTACAAACCCCTGCCACGTTATCTGGGCTCTTAGTCCCCTGGATTGGGCATGGTCTATACAATACTATATATAGATTACATCATATACATAATCTCTTTTCAACATTATAACATCATTCATACTATATCACATGCTTTGAACCTTCAACTTCTCAAGAAACTATATCCGAACATTTTATCAAACACTTAAAGAGTGTATAATTCTAGTATAAAACCATAAAATATAGACGTGAAGTCATCCAAGAAAACTTTATGTAGGTTATTTTGGATAGAACAACAAAGTCGGCTCACTTCGAACAGGTCAAAACTACTTATGGTGCCGAAGATTATGCCAAGTTTTACATTCATGAGTTGGTTAGATTACATGGGATGCCCTTGTTTATCATTTAAGATAGGGGTTCTCAATTCACTTCTAACTTTTGGAGATGATTTCAAAGAGGTCTGGGTACCAAGGTTAAACTTAGAACGGCTTTTCATCCTCAAAAGGATGGTCAAGCCAAAAGGATTATCCAAAATCGTGAGGATATGCTTAGGGCTCGTGTTTTGGAGTTTAAAGGTAGTTGGGATGAACATCTTCCACTCATTAAGTTTTCTTACAATAATAGCTACCACTCAAGACTTAGTATGGATCCCTTTGAAGCTTTATATGTGTCACGACCAACCCAGGGGCCGTGAATGGTGCCGATTGGACACCGTGACAACCACTTATACTGAATATTTACTTACGACAGCTAAGGTATTTCACAAAATTTTGACAGAGTTTCCTCTGTTTTTCTGACTAACCCCACCTGCCAAAAACGAACCCAATAACACCAGATATAGTCATAAGAACAGATATACAAACACATACACGGGCCGACAAGGTCATCGCTGCGGCAGAGACGCCCAACAAACATATCATACAAACGAGATTAGACCAACGTAAATTCCAACACCCACAGGTATCCACAAACCTCTATATACCGAAAACAGACTATACAACGAGACAGGGAGCCATCATACCCTCGAGTATATATATATACATAAATGCAAAATACAAACGAAGCATATACAAACATATACCAAATTGTCTGCTCCTGATGCTAGGGAGC
>JAOTQJ010092631.1:0-11942 GCA_025642045.1 Solanum sejunctum
ATTATGTTGGCCAAACTCAAGTCTCAATATCCCTAGTCTTTAAGTTTAGGGTTAAACCCTAATACCCAATACCTTAGGCTATAAATTAAAAGTAAAGGTAATCTTAATCTCATTGTTAAACCTAATTGGTGAAAATTCTAGTAAATAGATTTTCAACGAACAAGAGCATACAACAAGAAGAAAATAACGGCACTTTCCCTTACAAAACTATGGTTCAAAGACCGAGTCAATTCTGTGAATGAATTTTCTAAATCACCTTTTGAGTTGTGTGTTTTCTTGAAAGAGTAAAGAACGAAATTTTTTTCTCTCTGTTTCGTGCGCAGATTTGTTTCTTTTTTGTTGCATATCGCTGCTTCTATTAGGGCTGACTGATCTTCTTTTTAAAAAAAAATAATTTATAAATGGTTAAAATTACCAATTAACCCTTCATTAAAAAAAATTTAAGGGTTATTACATTATCTCCAACTTAAAATAACATTCGTCCTTGAATGATTATAAAACCATACTTGAAGTGTCAAATAAGTGAGGATATCTATCTCGCATAACCGCCTCAGATTCCCGAGTAGACTCTTCGATTGGATGATTGCGCTATAAAAGTTTCACTGAAACTATCTTCTTCAACCTCAATTGTCCCACTTGCCTATCTAGAATAGATATCTGACCTTCCTGATATGCTATTTTATCATGAAGCTCCACATCTTCTATATTAATATTATGACTATCATCACAAACATATAATTGAAGCATAGACACATGAAATACAGCATTTATAGAGCACAATCTTAGAGGTAAAGCAAGTTGGTATGCCACAAATTAAATTTGATCTAAAATCTCAAAAAGACCAATATATCTAAGATTCAGCTTACCGTTCGGACAAAATCCCATAACTTCCTTCATTGGAGATACTTTCAAAAAGACCTTTTCACCCTTCATGAACTCTATGTCACGGACTTTGTTATCTATATAAGATTTCTTTCTACTTTATGTTGTCCGAAGCCATTGTTGTATCACTACAACTTTCTCTAAAGCCTGCTAAATTGAATCTGGACCTAGTAATTGTTCTTTGCCAGGTTCAAACCATCCAATTGGTGATCGACACTTGCAACCATATAAGCCTCATACAATGTCAGCTGTATACTCGATTGGTAGCTATATTATAAGCAAACTCTGCCTATGGCAACTCATCCTCCCAATGCCTACCAAAATCAATCGCGTAAGCTTTAAGCATATCCTCTAAGATCTGAAGAACCCGTTCAGATTGTCAGTCAGTTTAGGGATGAAAAGTATTACTCAACTCAATTTATGATCTCAACGACCTCTAGAAAGACTTCCAAAACTCAGCAGTGAATTGTGCACCATGATCCGATTTTATTAAAATAGGCACTACATAAAGCTGACTATCTCTCGAAGGTAAATGCTTGCTAACTACTTTGCGTTATAAGTAACTCGAACTGGTATGAAACGGGAAGATTTTGTGAGTCTGTCCATAATCACCCATACTGAGTCGTGCTTCTTGAAAGTATTCGGCAACCCAATAACAAAGTCCATAGCAATCCCTTCCCATTTCCACTCTGGATAATAAAGTTTTGCATTACTTCACTAGGTTTTTGATGTACATATTTGACTTGTTGATAATTCAAGCAACTAGTCACATGCTTTAAAATATCAAACTTCATACCTTTCCACCAGTAGAAACAACATAAGTCTTAATACATCTCCGAAACACCTGGATGGATGGAGTATCGCGAGCTATGAGCCTCGTCAAGTATTAGTTGCTTTATCTCACCCCCCATGGAATGCACAATCTATCATGTCTACGGAAGATGCCATCGATTGACAACAACTTCACACCTCCACTCTGTACTCAATCTCATCATCTAGCAAGTTGGGGATCGTCGTATTGGCAAGCCTTGGCTTCTTCAACTAAGGATGATTGCACCACCATAACTGTAAAAAACCTGCCAGGAAATGTATGATCAATTTAAACTCCCTAATTGTCTAAAGACTGAATATCCTTAGCCATAGGTCATTTTTCAATAGAAATCCAAGCCAAGATGCCCATAGACTTTCTACTTAAAGCATTTGCCACCACATTCACCTTTCTAAGAGGATATAAGATAGTAAGATCATAATCTTTAAGTAGCTCCAACCATCGTCATTGACTTATATTCAGATCCCTTCGCTTGAATATATATCGCAAACTCTTATGAACGATAAAGACTTCACACAGCTCACCATAAAGGCAGTAATGTCATATCTTGAGAGCAAATATAATGGCAGCTAACTCTAGTCATGTATTGGATCTCATGAATCTTTAGATGTCGAGAAGAATATGCCACAAATTTACCATTTTGCATTAATACACCACCCAATCTGACTCTAGATGTATCATAATAATTGGTAAAACTACCCTGCGCTGCAGGTAAGATTAAAATAGGAGTTGTAGTCAATGCAGTATTTAATTTCTGGAAACTCTCTTCACATTTATTTGACGACTGAAAAATAATAACTTTCGGACTTAGGCATGTCAATGGAGCAACTATCTTTGAGAAACCCTTCACAAACCATCTGTAACATCCAGCTAGCCCCAAGAAACTCTGTATCTCTATAGGAGTATTAAGTCATGGCCAATACCAAATAAAATTTACCTTTCTTGGATCAACTTGAATCCTATTTGATGAGACCACATGTACTAAAAAGGAAACTTCCCCTAACAAAACCTCACATCTTGATAACTTAGAGTAAAGCTTTTGTTCTCTAAGTGTCTACAATACAACTCTCAGATGATGTTCATGCTCAACTTCTTCTCTAGAATAGACAAAACTGTCATCAATAAATACAATCACAAATTGGTCTAACTATGGCTTGAATACCCTATTGATGAGGTCTATAAATATTGCAGGTGCATTAGTCAATCCAAAAGATATCACCAAAAATTCAAAGTGCCCACACTTGGTTCGAAAGGTTAACTGATGATAACCTGATCTCAAATCAATTTTGGAAAAATGAGTAGCACCCTGCAAATGATCGAATAGATCATCAATACGAGGCAATGGATATTTATTCTTGATTGTTGCCTTATTTAATTGCCTATAGTAGATGCACATTCTCATCGTGCCATCTTCTTTTTATAAATAACACTGGAGCACCCCAAGGTGATACGCTGGGCCTGATGAGCCCCTTCTCAAGAAGATCTTAGAGTTAGACCTTCAATTATCTCAACCTTGCTAGATCTATACGATACTGAGGAATAGAGATAGGTTGAGTGTCTGGCACTAAATCAATGCTAAACTCAATTTCTCTCATCAGAGGTAACTCAGGTAAGTCTTCTGGAAACACATCAAGAAATTTTTGCACAACTGGAACACTATTAATAGTAACATCCTCCTGTTGAGTATCATAGACAATAGCAATAAAACTAAAGCACCCACGATTAATCATTTTGCGTGCCTTTACATAAGATTTTATCTTTCCCTGTATGAGAGGAGTCATACGTTTTCATACTAAAGATAGTTCTCCAGGGAAATTAAAAAGTACCAGCTTGGCATAATAATCAACTAAAGCATAATATGATGTTAACTAATCCATGCTCATAATTATGTCAAAAACAGATAGCGACAACTCAAATAAAGCAACTATTGTGTCCTTGCCCTGTACAACTATAACAGAAACACTTTACACTCTATCCACTGATAAGGTCTCCTCAATTGGAGTCATAACAATATATGGCACATTGAGAGTCTCAACACATCATTCTAAAAATATAGCAAAAGACAGGGATATATAGGAATATGTAGAACCAGGATTAATAAGAGCATATGCCTCATGAGAATTGACAGTAATAATACCCTTGACTATAGCATTCGATCCCTCGACATCCTGTCTGGCCATAGCACATAATATCAATGGTCCACCTACTCCCTGACAAACCTATGCACCCAGTCAACTCTATCTACGAGCACCCTATAGAGCAACCCTAGCTGGCTAAATCTGAGCCTAAATATCTGCCATATTTCTCTGCACTTGTGTAGTAGCTTGACTGCTACTAGATTCTCCCTTAGGAAAAAATTTAGAAATATAATCTTTTTCACCAAAAGTAAAACAATGACCACCAATACCAAAGCAGCGACCACTGTGATTCCTACCATAAATAAAATACCGTGGATGTTATCTAGACTGGAAAGAATTATCACCCTTCTTCTGCATCTGTTGTTGGCCCTGTACAGCTGGATAACCAAGATTGCATGACTAAATCTGACGGAGTAGGCCTAGACTGCCTACGATGAAATCCACTTTTGCCTCTAGATGGAGCACCACTGAATCCACTTGTATTATATGCCTTCTTTTTTTGTCACTTAGTTTTCTCCATCTCCAAACAGGACTTTAAACGAAGAGTGTCAGCCACATCTGTATATGTGCCATTTTGCATATCTCGTATTATAGGACCATGGTAATGGTGCTCTAGTCGATCCATAAATCTCCTCACTTTCTCCCTTGGATCTGCAATAAAAAATAGGACATGCCTGGACGATTTAGTTAGCTTGTCCTTATACTTTGTAATTATCATATTGCCCTGATGCAGATCACGAAATTGGCATCTCACGTCATCCTATTTGCTCAATGGAATAAACCTATCCTTAAACATTATTAAAAATTCTGACCAGATTAGTGGTAACTTGCTTCTCTAGCTCTCTAAATAGAAGTCCACCATACCTCTGTAGATCCTAAGAATCTAAAAGTGGTAAATTCCACACTATGAGTCTCCTTCAACCACATTGTAGTAAGTATTTTTTCATAACGATCAAGGAACTTCTGAGGCTCAATGCATCAAACTCTAGTAGCTTAAGGTCCATGAAATTCTTAAGCTCTTTGGGTTTCCCTAAAGTTGCAACTGGATGATATACTTGTTAAGGGGCCAAATGTGGTATCTGAGTTGCACCAACATTCAACTAAACTTGTTCTTGTATTTGGGCAGTACTCTGAGGAGCTGGGGTTCCACCCTGATTAGGCACGAATGCTTCTAACACATTCAACAACCTCATCACAACAACTATAGGTAAACCCACAATAGGTGTAGCAGTTGGCACTATCTACAGTGCATCCTGAGCAAGCTATTCCTGCACTTGCTCTAGGATAACAACTTGGGTCCGTCCTAATTGAGGATAAGACCTACCCTGACTACCACTGGAGGTAATACCATGTACCTTACCACGTCTAACAACTGCATTAGATCAAACAGCAGAGAAAGAGCCACATCTATTAGCCATCTGCGAAAAATATTTAAAAGTTAAGCTTTATTCAACTCAATGCATGAATAAGGAATGGAAAAAAAATACATCCTAAATGTTTAGTAGCGTCAAGGTCATAAATATTTGCACCTACATACCTGTGAACAAGACTCTACAAAATACTGCTCCATGACCAAGGACATAAAGCCTAGGCTCTGATAACAACTTTTTCACGTCCCAAAATACCCCTTAGATATGACAACAACCACCCACAGATTTGTCGGGAGAACCAAATATTCTTACACACCCAAACTATCAAAGAACTAAGAATATATTATATGCAACTCCAAAACTCATAAATATTCATAACAATAGAGTAACTAGCAAACCAAAATTGTATATCAATTTATGAATGGAAAAGGTTCACTTAACAAAAATATCTCTAGCCCAAATCCCATCATAAAATCATGAATCATCTAATAGAGTGATATGAGTTTAACTGTCGGGCTTACAAATCCCCAAAAGAAGAAAAACATAAATTATACTAGATAAACCTGAAGTAGTTACCTCCATGAACAATGCGAAGGCTCACCTCAGCAACAAAGTCTACGAAAATGAACTTGTCAGCCACAAGTCTCTCCCTCTGCAATAGTATAAGCATTAACATGCAAGTAAGGAGTGTGCTATATATAAATATAACCTAGTAAGATCCTCGACTTACTACTCTAATACCCCTGGAACAATAGTTATAAAATATATCTGCACAACAGATATACATAAATAATATACATAAGAATATACTTCATAATAAGTTCGGTAAGTTAAAACAAATATTCGAAAGGGACGTAACATGTCTCAATTCAACCCCACTCAAAACTTGTCATAAACAATAGTGAAGGAGATCAAACCAGCGCCCCGACAAGTCTATGACAGGATGTATAATACTCTAAAAATGTATCATGGTAGCATGTACAAAGCTCCTAAAATATTATGGCAGCATGGGTATGTCCCTAACATATTACCACAGCTAAGTATGCCCCTATTAACCATATCACAATAGTAAAGAAGGGTATTCAAAATCACACCACATATAACTCATGAAAATATTTAATATTCATCTCAAAAATAGCATATCTAGGGCTTATCAAAGAAACATCAGCTCTGTTAAGTGCATGCTTATGCCAACACATACACCAAACAGAGAAAAATATATTTTTCAAAGTATGTTTGAAAAGCAAGCACGAAAGTTTAAAGTCTCACTTACCTTATTAATGATAAGTTCCATAACCTAACATGTGTAGAACACCCACCAAAACAACCCCTACTTTCCTAAATCTATGAAAAATATTGATTATCTATATAAATTATGTTGGCCAAACTCAAGTATCAATATCCCTAGTCTTCAAGTTTAGGGTTAAACCCTAATACCCAATACCTTAGACTATAAATTAAAAGTAAAGGTAATCTTAATCTCATTGTTAAGCCTAATTGATGAAAATTCTAATAAATAGAGTTTTAACTAATAAGAGCATACAACAAGAAGAAAATAACGGCACTTTCTCACCCAAAACTGTTGTTGGAAGACCAAGTCAATTCTGTGAATGAATTTCATGAATCACCTTGTGAGTTGTGTGTTTTCTTCAAAGAGTAAAGAACAAAAGGACTAGTTTTTTTCTTTTTGTTCTGTGTGCAGATTTGTATTTTTTTTGTTGCGTATCACTGCTTCTTTTAGGGCTGGGTTGCTCTCTTTTTTAAAAAAATAAATAAATTATAAATGGTTAAAATTACCGATTAACCCTTTATTAAAAAAATATAAGGGTTATTACAGAGA
Source organism: Solanum sejunctum (assembly GCA_025642045.1). Lineage (NCBI taxonomy): Eukaryota > Viridiplantae > Streptophyta > Magnoliopsida > Solanales > Solanaceae > Solanum > Solanum sejunctum. Next base: position 7,060 of record JAOTQJ010092631.1, read on the forward strand.
CCTGATGACTCAGTAGCCCCGGAGAAGGACTTAATACTAGAGGAGGTGTTGTTGGAGTCGATCATCTTGGCAGCTATACAGAGAGATAGGGAGCAGCATTTACATGGAGAGCGTAGCTGACGTACAAGTATGACTCAGATTGCTAAGGATGATTTCATGACCTGCTGACCAGACAAATGCCGATGCTTGAGCACCATGATGTTTAGGTTTTGACCCCAACCCTAATCTTTTTTATCTGGATACATTGTTCTTTCTATTAGATAATATTTTTGATATGTTGGTTTTAGGATTTGTTTAAATGTTTTATGCAGATGTTGTTTTTACTTATATTTTAGATGTTAGTTTTTTGTTTTAATGTATCTGTGTATATATATATTCGTGATTGATTTTTCATTCATGTCTTTACTTTAAGGAAAAAGTATTCTATTTTTGTGAGGTGTGGGAAGTTATGGATTAAGCTAAAGTCTGAGTAGCCTCGAGTCCATGACTTCCCCTACTTTTATTTTCGCATGGTTTTCTTGTCGTGATTCTTTTTCCTTGTGGATGTTTAATTTTTTGTTTAACCGACAAGTTTAGGTAGTGTAGATAATGCATAAATGCATAGTATTATTATCTATTGGCATTTACCTAGTCTATAAATGCTTTTTGAATGATTTGAAAAATTGGATAACCTCAAAAATTTTGATATTGTGGTTATTGATGCAACCATACATTTTGATTATCTAGTGATGTTTGTTGGGATAATATAAAGGTAAGTTGAGGCTTGAAGCATGACCTATGAGTCCATACTTAATTATGTGTGAAATGTCATGCATGTTGTAAGCTTATTTTGCTGCATTCATGTATCATGTATGGACTTAGAACTTGCCTTAGTACACTAAGATTGTTTTTGTGATGTGGTTGATTTCAATAGGATCTTAGGCCTTTGTTCTATTAGTGAGCCCACTCTTGCCTAAATGACCTTCCAAATATGTTAGTGAACCCTTTGTTCCAAATGTTTGAGCTTCTCATGTACTCCTTCTTTCTTGGCACCTCACTAGCTTAACATTGTTGGATTGGAACACTGTGATATTACCCTGGTCTATCCTTGAACATATGATTTTTAATTGAGGTTAAAAGCCTAAGTTGAGGATGGCTACAAATTGTGGCCCTTGTTTAGGGAATAGATATTGTGCACTTTACCTCAGGCTAAAAGCCTAAGTTGAGGGTGGCCCTTATTATGGTAAAGTAATAACAATGAGGTAGTTAGTTGGGAAATAAAGAAAGAAATCAAAACATCGTGAGCCTGGGGAGGAAAAAGCAAAGCAAAGTGCCTTGAATTGAAGGAAATAGCAAAAATAAGGTTAAAAATAAGCCACAACTTAAAAAAAATGAAAGCACCCTGGGAAAGCTTGAAACAACAGAATAAGGGTGAATTTAGTGAAAATGGTCGGGTTATGAAGGTAAAAGTGTTGGTGAACATGGTTCAACGATAGCTTTTTAGTCACTAATTGCCTAAAATGCCATACAGAACCTCCCTGAACCTATGTTACAAGCCATTAAGTCCTAAAGTGATCCAAATTCACTTTGTCACCAAACCAGAAGTTTAGTATAGAGGAAAGCCTATGGTATTAGTCATTTTTCATGAATTTTAATTGCGAGAGTGAGAATTCTTGCACAGTCCCTGAATTCTAAATGCCTTATGAGTGAGTAAGAGGGACTTTTTTTCTGCGAGAGGGCATTTACACTACTTGATTAGCTTATGACTACACCAGTAATTGTGGATGCTTGATAATTCTTAGCTTATCATACATGGGTTGCCAGATGCATCTTTGTGTTTTGTTTTGCTTAGTAGCTTTGAAATCTTGTTTTAAAAATGAAATTTGGGTACCTAAATTAGAGTAACTGATGTATATGCCATTAGTATAGCTGCTCTGTGTTTCTGATTGACTACTTAGATTGAGTCATCGCTTGAGGCCAAGCAACAATCCTAACTTGAGGGTGTTGAAGTACTGTCAAAATGCAACACATTTGATGCCTAGAACAAGGAATTTTATGAGTTTTTAATGCGACATTTTATGGTTTTTATGATTTTTTGTGTTGTTATTACTGAAAGGTAGGTTTCCATGACTTTGGAGAAAAATTATTGATTCTGTTGAAGCCCAGGATATATGAGCTTACTTAAGAGTAGTAGCCCAAGATACGAGTTTTAGAGTGATCTCGTAGCAAGCAATAGAGACCAAAAATTAGAAATCTGGTAAGTGGAGGTCATCCTTACGAGGTCATCCTATGAGTTGTAGGTCTTGATATGACACATATAGGTGGACTCAAAGCAGGAAACAAAGATCCAAAACTTTGGACCAAAAATTAGAGTCCTAGACTACGAGAGGAACATACGAGTCATAGCCCAAGAAATGACTCGTACCAATGGGTTGTACCAACTGAGTCCAAAATGTCAAGAACCAGTTACGAGGCCTTAATTAGGACTCGTAGGTCACCCTATGAGTCATACCTATAAGACGTACTAGTTGCCAACTGTCTTTTCTATGTAATTTTTATTTTTATTTTGTAAACACTATAAATACTTTAAGTTATAGTTTTTAAAAAAAGGAGATTCCAGATATTGAATATCATCTATGTATATACTCTCAAGAATATTTTTAGGGTTTTAGTTTAGATTTTTATTTTCTCTTGAAAAATCCACTTTTGGGGAGTGCAAATCCCATATTTTATTCTCAATATATCAAATTTGTGGTTTACAAATTGTGGTGCTATCACTCTTCATTGTTTTTGGTATAACTATCAACTATGTCTTGTCTTTGAATTTTTGTTGGTTTTGCTTTAGTCATGAGTAGCTAAGCACCCACAACTTTGGGTTGTGGGAACCATGGGTAGTTGACTTTAGATGACTTAGATTTATTGCATTTTTATGATTGGGGTTTTGCATATATTATTTATTTCCTTTCATTTTGATTGTTATTTGGAGATGGCCAACACCAAACCCTACCTACAATCACGATCCCGACCAAGGTAGTGACGAATAGGAAAAGAGAAGTGGTTTACAGGATTCAATTGATACGTTCTTGTCTAATCAACCAAACCTAACTAAAGGGAAGTTAACTGGGATAGTAGGTAATAGTTAGTTGGCACAACATCGTTGTTGACCAAGTGCCATGGTGAAATTCGACCTTCACATTCACAAGAGGGTTAGAAGAACCTAAGTTACCATCTTGCATGTGAATTTCAAATTGTAGTTATGTCATCCAGGGTAATCGAGTCAACGAACCATGGGGAACATAATTCCCAAGTTATCCCTAAAATTGAGAATTTTCTTGTAGCGTAGTATAGTGTTTATTTTGCTTTTGTCCTTGAATCATACCCCTACCCCCATTAAGAGATTCTAGTTATAGATACTCGAAATGATTGGCAGTGAATTTTTATAGTCAAACCCTGTTGTCACGACCCAACCCAAGGGCCGTGATTGGTGCCGATAGGGCACCCAGACATATACTATACCGAATTTTCATTCACGACAGCGAAGAAATTTCACCAAATTTCAACAGAGTTTCCTCTGTTTTTCTAACTAACCTCACCTGCAAACAGCAAACCCAACAGTACCAGACATTGCCATATGAACATATATACATATATATACATGCGGGTCGACAAGGTCACCGCTGCGGCAGAACCGCCCAACAAACATATCATACAAATGGGATCATGCCAAGATAATTTCCCACACCCACATGTATCCACAAACCTCTATGAACAGAAACTGGATCACAAGACGGGACAGGGCCCCGTCATACTCTCGAATATATATGTATATATATAAATGCAACGTAAAAAATGAACTTGTACAAGTATATACCAACGATTTACTCCTGATGCAAGGGAGCACTTCAATGGTAGACGGAAGTCCTAAGAAGACGACCCTCTAACCTGTTCGTCTATACCTACGGGCATGAACACAACCCTCAAAAGGAGGGGGTAAGTACGAAATACGTACCAAGTATGTAAAGCAGAAAGCCCAAAATGCAAGTGAAAATGACAATCTAAATAAGAAAATATAGAAGTCAAACGTGTATGTCAACATAAAAATATTTATTTTTTTCAAACAACAAAATAATGCATATCGGACGGGAATGATGGCGACCTTCAAACGCGCACCATACCACAGCATAACACCAGAAGTTTCAAATTCTCGAAATCTCCAACACAAACCCTCAAATGATATACGTGAACTAGGGTGACGGTGACGACCATTCACGTACCATAAAGCATAAAGTTCATCATGCCCGTTTATGCAGCTGAGACGACGGTGCCACTCACTCCCGTGAGCCGGGGCGAACTCGGCCCAGCACTCACACGTCATGATGCCATCCCAGCCCAGCTCCTTATGTCTCCACTAAGCAAAGCCAGTCCATGGGAAAATCGACCCGTCATATCCAGCCAACCTCAAAATATATATACATATAATCATATATGCGCATGAAATATCTGGTCCGGGAACCGGTGAACGAGGCCAAACGGGAACAAACAGAGTTGTGAGAATCATATGCATAGAAATTAATTTCAAACACTTGGAAATACACAAAATATTCATTTTTGAAGTCAAGTAGTAATTCTTTTACGAAATGTTGCCAAAACTGCTTAAAATCACATTTAGAGGTAATTTTAGAACAAACGAACTTATAGCTTTCCAATTTTCTACCTCTAGTCAAACGAACAGTATTCATGGGTTCAAAACTCAACAGTCAAAGAAGGAATAAATTTATCGTATAATTGGCCAAATAGCTCAATATCGCTTGGCCAAATAGCTTAATATCGAATAAGCTTACGAATTCATGCCAAAGGATAGGAAATCTTTACATACCTCAATATCGCTTGCCAACTAGCTCCAA
>JAOTQJ010092652.1:0-11941 GCA_025642045.1 Solanum sejunctum
ATTAATAACCATAGCGGGTCTTAAATCCTAACTTTCTAGTTCCAAATTTTATAAAAATTTCGGCAGCATCTCCCCTTAAAATACGCCACCCCGAGAATTCATCTCAGCTCAAATAATCAGTCAACAACAACAAAAACCTACAACATCAATAAACCTTCTCGAATACCATCACAACATCAAAACAACCACAAAACGCTATTGCGACATAATTGGTAAAACAGGGCAGCATTAATTCAAACATATATCTACCATATTAAAGCATTCCTATATACTCCAAGAACTATAATACATCACTCAAACACCCAATGCAAACCCCCAACGCTAAAACATAACGTTATACCTTCAATGGGCCTCCAATTCAAGCTAACCTTCACGTAAACCTTAATATAGTTTTCCCAACACTTCTTTCACCTCACAAAGATTATTTCCATAACAAATAAATATAAACACATAACTATAAATCCATATATCATCATATGCAACTTGTCCTCAATTCCAACCCCAAATTCGAAATTCAAAATTCAACTAATAACCAACCTTCTTTTCATGTTTTACCTTCTTTATAACGTACCCCTAACACACCCACAAGCTTTAATTAATAATAATTAATCTAGAAATTAACATACCTTTCAAGCTCCTTATAAGACCCACATCTTCCTAGCCATCAAATCAAGTGTTTTCTTGACCAAATAACGCCTCTACGCCACTTAGGGGACTCAATATACCAAGCTTGAAGTGTCAAATAATCAAAAACTTGGAAAAAAGTAATTTCTCTCCTCCACTGTAGCTGGCCGAAACCTGTAGCTTTGTTCTCTCTATCTTCTCTAATTTTTTCTAAGTATGAAGAACTCTCTTTGTACAAGATAAGGGTGTCCCCATATATATATACCCAAATTCCACTTGGACCAATTAAAACTAAACACACACATGACCCCACAATAATTTAATTCTTAAGGATTAAACTTAAAACAAAATTAATATTTAGTCCCAAACTTTGCCAAATTGAACCAGTTAAGGACTTACGGGGTCTAACTTACGGGGTCTAACAGTTTGGGTGCTTGTTTGAGTTCGTGCAAAGACTTAACAAGTCTGCAAACCTTCTTTCCATTTTCAGGAACTATGAACCTTTCTGGTTGCTCCATATAGATTTCTTCCTCCAAATATCTATTTAAGAAGGTTATCTTGACATCCATTTAATGACTTTCTAGACCGTACACCTAGCTAACACTATTAACGTTTGAATTGGCATAATTCTTGTTACCAGTGAGTACGTATCAAAGTAGTCAAGACCTTCATATTGTCTAAATCTTTTATCAACAAGCCTCACTTTATATTTGTCAGTAGTGCCATCAACTTTCATTTTCCTTTTGAAAATCCATTTAGACCTTAGGGGCTTATTTCAAGGAGGAAGATCAACCAATTCCTATGTATAATTATTCATTATGGATTCAATCTCACTATTGACTACCTCTTTCCAATATTATGCATCCGAAGCAGTCATAGCTTCTTTGAAAGTTCGAGGCTCATTTTCTAACAAAAACATTACAAAATAAGGTCCAAAGGAAGTAGAGATCTTTTGACATTTGCTACACCTTGGATTTTGCTCATTGTGATCACTCTCTTTTGTTTCTTCTCAAGGTCATTTACTTCATTCATTAGATGATTCAGGTTCTTTCTTATATGAATATATTCTTTCAAAGAATTCAATATTATATGATTCAATTACCGTATTAGCATGAATGTCAAAGATTTTCTAATCTATGCACAAGAAATCGATATGCTTTACTATTCAAGGCATATACTATGAATACATAATCAATAGCCTTAGGTTCTATTTTTGTCCTTTTAGGATTAGGAATCTTGACTTTAACCAAACACTCCCACACTTTTAAGTATTCAAGGTTAGACTTTCTTCCTTTCTATTTCTCATGTGGAATAGATTGTGTTTTACTATGGGGAACTCCATTGAGTATTCGATTAGCCATAAAAATATCTTTCTCCCACTAATTCTGGGCCAAACCAGAACTAAATAACATGACATTCATCATCTCCTTAAGTGTTTGATTCTTCCTTTCAGCAATTCCATTGGATTGTAGTGTATACGGAGTTGTTGTTTGATGAATAACGCCATGTTTCAAACATATAACCTCAAAAGGATATTTATATTCTCCTCCCCTGTCACTCTTGATCATTTTAATCTTTTTGTTAAGTTGTGTTTGAACTTCACTTTTGTAATGTTTGAATGCTTCGATTGCCTCATCTTTACTACTAAGTAAATAAACATAGCAGTATCGCATACAATTATCAATAAATGTTATGAAATTACTTCTTTCCACCATAAGAAGGTATTGACTTCATGTCACAAATGTCTTTGTGAATTAAGTCTAAGGGATTTGAATTTCCTTTTAACAGACTTATAAGAAAGCTTAACATACTTAGATTTGGCACATACTTGACATTTTGACTGTTTGGTTTCAAACTTTGGCAGTAGATTCAAATTACTTATTTTCACAAGGTTTTATAATTTACATGTGCTAAACATAAAAGTTATAGAATATATGACTCAAGTAAATAAGAAGAAGTCTAAACTTTGTTATATTCAACAATCATTACATTCAGTTTGAAAAGACCTTCCGTAAGGTACCCTTTTCCTACATATATATCATTTTTCCTAATTACTACTTTAGCAGAAACAAAAATACATTTGAATCAAGTCTTGAGCAAGAGACAAGCAAAAACAAAGTTCTATCTCATTTTTGGAACCTGACAAACCCTATTTAGAATCATCACCTTGCCAAATGTTATCTTTAAAAATACTTTGCCATAACCTTCAACTTTTGATGTGGAAGAATTTTTCATTTAAATCGTCTCATCAGGTGTTGCAAGGGCATATGTTGCAAAGGCTTCTTTTATAATACAAAAATATGTAGTGTCTTCAGAATCAAGCAACCACTCCTTGGGGTTTCCTACCATGTTTCATTGAGTCAACATGGCATATAAGTTATCCACTTCTTCATTCTTCTCAATCATATTTGGTTGATTCTTCTTCTTTTGCTTCTTTGAAGAGCGGCAATCAACAACCTTGTGTCCAACCTTCCCACAGTTATGACAATTACCCTTGAACCTCTTTTTAGGTTGGTTGCCTTTTGGTCCAAGTGGCTTCTTTCTCTTTTTAGCATTTGGTCCTTCTTCAAGAATATTTTGCCCAGCTATTATTGAGTTCATTTGTGACTTATTTTCTACCGCCTTCTTGTCCTTTTTAATTCTCAAGTGAACAATCAGATCTTCAACAGTCATCTCCTTGCATTTATGCTTTAAGTAATTCTTAAAAGCCTTCCAAAATGGGCGTAACTTCTGAATGATGGCTATCACCTGGAAAGCATCATTCACAACCAATCCTACATTAAAACTTGTGTGAGTAGTAAGAACAAATTTAAAATGTTTAAGCTAGGCATTAAGGACATTTATACCTTCTGCAAGGAGATCATGTATAATAACCTGCAACTCCTGCACTTGGGTAATAATAGGTTTACTATCTACCATTTTGTAGTCCATAAACTTTTCTACAATAATTTTCTTCATTCCGACATCTTTAGTTTTGTATTTCTTTTCCAAATCATCCCACAGTTCCTTAGAAGTCTTTATGTTACTTTACACACTTTACAAATCATCTTGCAAGCCACTCAGAGTGTAATTCCTGCATAGAAAATCTGATTGCCTCCACACTTCGATCATTAGAAGTCTTTCATCATCTGGTGTTCCTTCAGCCAATACAGGAACATTCTCGTGAGTGTATCTTTGTAGACTTAGGTAGTCAAGTGGAAGAACATCTTTTGCTGGCACCTTTTGAAATCGACACCAGTAAATTTTGAAGGTTTTTTCGCTAGTGGAATTGTATGGGAAGCATTTGAACGACTTGAAGATGCAGTAGACAGTATTGTAGCAGTCATCATTCCAACATTCACTTCAGTTGAGTTGGTTATTTTTTCTGCCAAAAATAGAGAAACAGCTAACAGTCAGAAGATTCAGAAATTTTAAAAGTAGGAATAAAGAAAGGGGATAAATAAATAAATATATAAATAAATAGACTATTTAAATTCCTTAAGTTTGATGGCCCTTTGTATTTAAACAACTATAGAAATAGTAAACAAAGAAAAATAAAATCAAATAAATCTGAGTTAACAGAATTTACTGTGTGTCCTTAAGGAATTCAATCCCCTAACTATACCTGAGGTTTGTGGATTATCTCCTCCCAGGATAGAACAGATTAACAACTACAAAATAGTGGTACCTTAAATTCTTATAGTTTTCGGTAAACTCAAGAACCAGCAATGACTTTCACACTGACTCAAATTTTAATTTTAAGAAAATTTAAGCAGAAAAAGAAGAATTTTCGAAGTCTGAAAAATATAGAAGGGTCTCTATTTATAGGGATCATCAGGTGCGAATCCACCTATTTAGAACAGACTCATCTATTCAGAACAGACATAATGGCTTTTAGGAATGATCATGACCATTCACAGGAAATTTATGTGCTAATTTCAAAATATAGTTACACTAACTAATTTTGCATATTTAATTAATAAATAATCTATAACTAAGAAATAATTTATGAATTAAATAATTAATTAATACTTTACAAATAAATATCCAAAAAAGGAAAATTTGAGATTGGTTAAATAAATTTTGTCCAAAAAATTTATCAATCGATCACATAATTTGCCGAAGCTAAAGCCGAAGCCGTAGCCAAAGTCATAGCCGAAGCCGAGCCAAGCCGAGCGAGCGATGTCAATGATGGTACGAGGGGTCCCCTTTACTTGACTCATTAAGAGTTAGAGTGAGTGTTTTCCAATATAAGGACAACACTTTTCCTCTATTTTTTAGATAAGGGAGAATGACTCTTCATTTCTTTTTACTTGATTGCCCCCATATTTTTCTTATCCCTTCATTTTCTTTAAATCTTCATTTTCTAATTTACACTTATTATTGAAACGCAACAACAACCAACCTGTAATCATGTACTATCTATGAACATTTTAAGAGGTGTCTATACTCAACACACTTTTAGGAAAGTAGACAGTAATAACAAGCCAAAAGAAAATACGTATGACTAGGTTATTGGAGCCAAAATGTCTAGAATACGAGACATGACCACACATTATTTTACATAGTCTATAAAGCCTCTAGATAAGGAACAATATCTAACAAGGATCAAGAGAGGCCCCGCCTTATGATTAGCTACTATACAATGTAAATATATAAGCTCTAGACACGCAAAGCCCCAAAGGAACCTTGATCTCAGTAATAGTAGTTGGATATCCTGTACTCCTACTGGGAAGATCTACTTGCTCCTATACCTGCAACATGAAATACAGATCCCCCATGAGGGACATTAGTATGAGATAATGCACTAATTATGTAAGTCAAAAAGTATTATATGTGAAACAAGGACTAAACTGAAATCATGCACTAGTGTAAGGATAAGAGACAACCTTTAGTCATATTCTGAAATCATGTACTTTATGTCTTTTTCTTTACATTACCTTTCTTTACTTTAAAATCTAACCACAGTATATAATACAAATGGCCAACTGATCAGTGGTAAATCAATATCGGGATCAACCTATGTTGGGCCTTCGTTTCACCCCTGGGGTACTCTCCTAATATGAGATTGACCCATGCTAGGTGATTCTTCCACCTCTGGGATACTACCCATCAATAAGCAATTTTACTTATAACTTTCATTTACTTTTTAGATGGTTCTGTTGGTGGTCATAACACTTTGAGCTAAAAACTATAGACATAACAAGTGACATGTATATAATTATATAAGACAGTACCACAATGAAGAGAGTAGGTTAACAATTAATAAAGTACGTAAGAGATGAAATAACACATGGACTTGATTTATCTAAAAGGGGGAACTCATGTATCTTGGTATCCAAACTATATATGCAGACTTGACAAGGACTATATTTTGGAACGTATGTACATGTTAAAGAGTGGAGACATAGTTATTAACTATATCAAAGTTTGCAAGTGCCTCTATGCGCCAAAGGAATTAGATTTTATGAAAAATAAAAGAAAATCGTATAGCCTTATATACCCTGACGTACCACCACATTATTACCTTGAAGTAACCTACTTTTTCCTAAATGTTTATATATAATAGAGTAGGTAACAAAACTAGTATTAGCAATAATTAAATACGTCTTGACAGTCCAATCTCATAAAAAATAACTCTCGGGCAACAAGCTTTTAATTATCAACCATAGAGTATTCTTTCTACCTTTCCACTTCTAATCATATTTACTAATAGACACTCTTATATACATGTCATATCCAGCCTATTTTAGTCCCATAATAAGCTCATAATAGTTTACCAAGTAAAATGTATATCAACTCCACCGAACGCACAATTAGGTATCATAACATTATGCCTTCTTTCCTAAATTCCTATGAAAGCACATTTAAGATACCATAAAAGAACTTGTTTCTAAGAAAAACAAAAATGGTGCAGCAACCTTGGTTTATTATTTTTGACCTAAACTCCTTAGAAACTTCAACCTTCTTCAATAATAAAGCCAACTAAGAAGAGAAAGGTCCCTCAATAAACAAGAAAAGTGAGCAGCAATTTTTCGAACACATGTTGTCTAACATTACAACACAAGCATAACAAACATACTCCTTATGTTCTTCACAGAAAAATTATACTAAACCCAGGTATTTCTACTTATCTTAGCCTTCAAGGATCAGGTGCTCCTCAAAAATCCTAAAGGTGTGCTTTGGCTGCTTTTTAAAGTCAAGAGAGAGTAAGGAGAAAAATTTATAAAAATTGATCTTTTTTCCAATGTTAAGTTAGTCTAAGGAGATGATTTTAACCCCTTTTAAAGGGCCACTCTTGGCTGACTTTCTGCTCTATTTTAACACATATTTTAGTAGGTTTCTATCACGACCTAAACCTAGGAGATAAACATGACAACTTGAATAGGAACCCAAAGGGGCCCCAAACAAGCCTCTTAGCATATCAATTAGATATACTTGGTTGCAGGATACAAATAAACAACAACAAGAGAGATAATAAAAAGTAAAGTGGGGCTAAAGGAAAGTCTTTGATAATCATAAAAGCATAAAAGCATTAAGCTCATAACATAAGTACATCATCATAACCAACAACACTTCTAGGCATAGAGTATGCATTAGTACGTTTGACTGTACTAAGTATACGGGATGCAATGTAACAAGACATAAGCCAATATAGTCAAAATGAATAATCATAGGCAATGGATATATAATCTCAATGTAGCATATATGATCAAATTCTCATAATAAATTATGCTTGTAAATTATTCATATTTCACAATATATATATCATACATATGTGGGAAGTGACCTCAACTAATTGAGACCAAGCAGCTACAACTTGGACTCCGAGGACTGACACTCCCTAGATTCAAGTGATCGGGCATCACACACCCCGGCAAAGTATGGTCTGCTTGACAAGGCAAACCAAACAATAATACAATGAACTAGATGGATCCACTAGTATAGCAAGGGTAATAATCATAATCCTATGGTGGCACATAATATAGAGACTAAAGACTTTATTTAAGGATCCCTTGAGTCGAGCCCCCATCTTAAGCTTCAATTGGTACTAAGTCAAATCCCACGAAATACTTGAAATAATCATACTTTAATCATAACATGAATAGCTGGGAAGAACATTACTTAATTAGCTTATAAACATACTTCGCCTCTAGTAGTGAACCTAACTTGAACATGAGAGTAGATCATAATCATACATGAACTCTTGCTTTAGCATGAATGACTCAAAAGAGGTAAAAATCTTGAAAATAGGTATTAACTTGATACTTGTAAAAGCATAGATACTTTTGATGAATTTGATACATACTTGAAAGTCCTTAATCATCATGAAGTCACTTAACTTGTAAATCATGTAATAGATCATCCATAACTTGAGAATTCTTGACTTGATATTTTATCAAACACATGTTGTGTTCATGATACATGTTCAAAAACATGTAATTTAAGAGTGAAATAAGATGAGTAAATACAGTGCAATTCAACCCACTAACATGTAGTAAAACCCTCATATAGGGTACCTTAAAATCCATCACAAAAGCTCATAATAGTTCATAGTTTCATAGATCAAAATATGAATAGTCTCAATAGACAAAATTAATTCATGGAATAAGCTTGAAATAGTTAGACATGCATAATCAATCAATACTTCATAATCCATAATAAGAAATACCTATATGTAATATAACTTGAAAACAAGCAATTTATATGAAAAGGGAAGGTGGGGCTCCATTGGTGAAAGGACCTAATGGATGAAACCCACATACCTTAATCCTTGAATTCCTTGAGATGAAATTGAAGTAGTGTCAGGGCTTGAAATGAGTCCTAGAGTCTTAAAGTTGAGCTTGAATTTCTTATATTTGAATGAGAGAATTGATAGAGCGTTAGAGGGGTTTGAGAGAAGTTTTTGTGAGTATAGAGATGAAAAATGGCTAAGTATGGGTGATTTCACATTTAAGTGAGGATGATGCTATAACCACAAGCGATATACGAGCCTATTGCATTTGACCAAAAACACTGCTCCATGCCTATGATGCGTCGCGGCTAGGGTGTGGACAACCACTAAAAATAAAAAATTAGCAAAAAATATTTTTCGCTATGGATCTTCTAAAATTCGGATTATACCCATCCCCACTTAATTTTTTTCCCTAATCATGAATATGAAGCCAAACTTCTAAAATCATGCACAAATTTTGAGATATATGGAAATTAGAATTATGGGGCATTCTGAAGTACATGTGGGGTGTATCAGTTAGTGATTCACTTGCTTGGCCCTTTTACTTGGGCCTTAACGGGTTCCAATTCAAGGGGCCTTGGTTGCCCATTTTTCTCTTTTCCCTTCGCTTAGTTTCAGCCCAAATCATCAAGTAAGTTGTGGTTGTACTTAGGCCCTTTTTCTATTCATCTTAGGATTCCAGTATTATCCCTTTAATTCTAAACCATGGGCTAAAATTATACCCTTAGCATGGGATTTATTCTTTACTGGAATTGGACAGGTTTGGGGTTGGGCCTCGTTTTTATTTCCTTTTCTTTTTACCAAATTTTGGGCCTCAAGTGAGTTCACTCATGTATGAATTAATCTTCTCCATCTACCTAGCCTATTTAAGCTAAGCACGTAGGTGACTCACCTACTAGCTGCATAAAGTCCCAAAAGCACCTCACTTTCTTTACTTCATTTAAGGTAACGATCTCCTTAGTTTATCCTAAAACTTAAATGCACTCACTTATGTTAGGCGTTAGACGTAAATATAGCCCCCAATCTAAAAGTTAGGAACTTCTAAAATTGATTCTCATTCGATCAAGACATATCATATTTCATATGCATAGGACTTGTACATGTAATATGTCGTGTGTTATGCTCTTTTCCAAGCAATTCTTTTTTATTCAACTTTTTGAAACATTTTTCTTGTTTTCATCACTTTTAGGACTCCCAGCTTTCTTTCTTTTTCCTTTTCTTTCCTCAGCTCTTACATGGGAGACAACTCCCTCTTTCTACCAACACCCCCAACTTGGCCTTAGGCTATTACTTTGCTCTTTTAAGCTCAAGGAAGGATTGGAAAGGTACAAGAAGGATATGTATTTCACAAATTCAAGTTGAGACTCTATGGTTACCAAAGAAAGGGTCAAAGCTCAAAAGGGTCTAACTAAGGAATCAATTCATTGCATTTGGATGTAAATATGTCCAAAGTGGACTAAAAAGAACCAAGGAAGGTGTAAGGGTCCTTTCCTAACACAGAATCAACTAAATCACCGTTCAAAACAAACTGGGCAAGTTTTAGATGTTGCAAAACATGTCTTTCAACAAAATTCCTCATCTCACAATGGAAAATGGATTCACATTCAAACAATGGCAACACACTCACAACTTTTGATCATTGCATATCCAAGCTCAATCATTCACATAGTTAACTCAAGATGCATCAAATCTATTCATGGATTAATTTATGATGGAAAGGACTAATTGGTGAGGCAGTACATGCTCCTTGTCCATGGCACCATCCCAATCAAAGATATAGATTATCGATGCTCGAATTGCGAAGGACTAGAGATAGGATATTCACTTTTGAAAGGCTTTTCACATATGCACGGGGTTTGCCACAATTCAAGGACATCATTTGCAATCATTCATCGATTCATTTCAAAAAGAAGAAAATGAAAAATAAAAAGATAAATATTAATCTGTTGCAACCCAAATTAAAATTATTCGTAAACCTAAAATTAAAATTATTTTTTTCAATGGTAAGTGACTCTAAGGAGCTAATTTTAACCCCTTTTAAAGGGCCACTCTTGGCCGAGTTTCTCCTATAGTTCAATACATATTTTAGTTTGTTGCTGTCACAACCTAAGCCTAGGACCTAAACATGACACGGCGAATGAAAACTCAAAGGGACCCCAAATAAGCCTCTTAGCACATCAATTAGACATCCTTGGTCACAGAAGCAAAATAAACAATAAAAAGAGAGATAATAGAAAAGGGAGAGGGGCTAAGGGAAAGTCTTTGATAATCATAAAAGCATAATAAAGTTAAGCTCATAGCATAAGTATATTATAATATCCAACAACACCTCTAACTTGGAATAGATCAAGGGCCAAGATAATTTCTTGGCTCACCCTCACAGTAAAAAATGTTCAATATAATGAAGTCTCAAAATAGCAAGAGTAAAGTAGATAGCGTTCTCGGACTTGAGGACTCACCAATGCTTATCTCCGAAGTACCAAACTAGCCACGTGGAGTGGGATCAAAAAGATCTATGGTCCCTATATGGTAATATCATGTAGGCATAAAGTATGCGTTAATACATTTGAATGTACTACATATGAAGGATGCAATGTAACAAGACATAAGCCAATATAGTCAAAATGCATAATCATAGGCAATGGATATATAATCTCAATGTGGCATGCATGATCAAATGGTCATAATAAATCATGCTTGTAAATCATTCATTTTGCACAATATACATTCATACATATGTTGGAAGTGGCCTCAACCAACAAAAACCAAGCAACTACAACTTGGCCTCTGAGTCCTGACAACCCCTCGGTTCATGTGACTAGGCATGACACCCCCGATGAAGTATGGTATACTTGCCAAGGCAAACCAAACATGATAACATAAACTAGATGGATCCACTAATATAGCAAGGGTAATAATCATAATCTTGTGGTGGCACTTACTTTAGAGACTAAGACTTTTTATAAGGACCCCTTGAGTCGAGCCCCAATCTTAAGCTTCAATAGGTGCTAAGTCAAATCCCATGGAATACTTGAAATAATTATACTTGATCATAACATGAATAACTAGTAAGAACATTATTTGATTAGCTCATAAACATACTTGAACTCAATTAGTGAGCCTGACTTGAACATGAGAGTAGATCGTAATCATATATGAATTGTTGCTTTAACATGAATGGTTCACAAGAGGTAAAATTTTTGAAATAGGGCTGAACTTGATACTTGTAAAATCATAAATTATTTTCATGAATTCAATACATATTTGATAGCATTTAATCATCATGAAGTCATTGTCATAACCCAAGCCTAGGGTCTAGATGTGACATGGCCCAAGAGGAACCCGAATGGACCTCAAGCAAGCCTCTTAGAACATCATTACACATCCTTGGTCCCGGAAGCAATATATAACAATAAAAGAGTAGAAATAGGGATAACCAAGGCTAAGTGACATCATTCATATCATAACAACAAGAGTCAAGAGAGATTCAAACTCATAACTGTAACACCCCACACCTCACATTACCAGTATAATGGAAATGAAACATGACATGGTTTGGTCAAACTAGTGCTAATTTTCAAAAGTGCTTGAATCTCGCGTTAA
>JAOTQJ010092663.1:0-11941 GCA_025642045.1 Solanum sejunctum
AGAATTAACCTGTGCAACAATGGAATATCTATAATATCATTCTTGGTTTTCTGCCTGTTCATATTCTTTGGCCTGCAGTTCTTTACCCTGGCAATTTCTTACTTCTATGATTATATATTGTTTTCGAACTCTTCAAGAACTGAATTTTCCTAAATATCTAAGCTGCTAAACTGTTTTGGTTTATTGGTTTTACCCAATATATGTAAAGCCCTATTGTCACCCATATTTTCAATTGATCATAACAAAAGAGTTCACAAACCAAGAAAATATAATTCATTATTCATTCAATTTCCAGAAATTCACAATAATATTCAATTAGTCAGCCAAAAAATCAAACTACTTGACTAATACAAAATATGATGAACGTTTTCAATGAACAACTCCTCACTTATGTTTCTTAAAGAAAAAAGGGCTAAATTTTCCCCTGGTTCTACCAAGCAGGCAGAAAGCACAAATGCAAATGAAGTGAAGCGATTTCTTCAGAAACATGTAAATAAATATTGATTTTGCTAGTTTTTCCCGGGCTAGAACTATTTGCACACTTACTGATACGAAGTTTTACTGGTTAAGATTGATAAAAATTCATTACTCTTGATGGAAAGATCAGTGCGCTCGAGTCACTGATAAAAAGAAACCACATTGAGATGACGAGAGTATTTGGAAAGGAGGTGCATACACCTGAGGAGGTAGTAAATATTATATCAATGATTTCTTTTTGTTAATGTATGCCATTTCAAAGTCTTTTTTTCCAAATAAAATTTAAAGGGGATGGACGATGGAGCAAGTCCGAATGTTGTTGGTCAGTCTGGCCAGCCCGTTCAGTGGGATTCGTTTGATGTGTTTGTTATGCATCCTGATCAACCCAATGAAGTAATGGAAGATGTTCCTCACACAACCGATTCTGCTGACGTATATGTTGTCATCTAATTTTTACTCTCCACGGTATAAATCAATTATCGAGTTTCAATTTTTAACAATATGAAATAATTATCTTCGAAAAAAAATATATTTGAAGCTATTTTAAAGTTATATTTATTCAAAAAATCATTCTTAAAAAAAAAAGAAAAAAAAGATTTTATTTTCTTGATTAATTTTCTTGATTTAATTATTTTAAAATTAATTATTTCACTTTGATATTTCGAGAAGCTCATTAATTGATCTAATTTAATTCATCGTGTATTTTAAAATTCAAACCCGCGCTCCAACCCCATATGTTTCCCCTTTTTCCTTTTTCCTTTAACTTTTCTTTTTCTTTTTCCTTTTTTGCATGGAACTCACGTGTCCCTCCTTTTCTTTTTCTCTTTCTCTCCTCGCGAATCTTTGCTCTTCTTTCATTTTTTCTTCAAGAACACACAGACACAGTCTCTTTCTTCTTCTTCAAATTTTTTTTGAACAAAAAAAAAAACACCAACGAAAAAAAAATCAACCCCAATGTTCGGATTTTGAATTTCAAATTCAAATCCAAAAGCTCAATTTTTGACCCTAATTTTCTCTATAAATACTTCCTCTTGACTCTTAAAAAGGGGCGGGCGGATTCTTGACCAAGGAGGATTTTTGGTCGGCTTCCTCCAATTTTTTTTTTCTTTTGCCTAGTTCCTGAACTCAGATTAGCAAACCAAAGACTGAATTTCATTCTTCTATTTTATCAAGCTCGTGGTAGGAAATCATTTTTTCAACTCATCTTGTACTGTTCGCTGCCCCCAAAAAGGTAATAATTTTAGTCTTGTTCCTCTGCTTTCTGTTCGGATATGAGTGTTAATCCTATCTTAACTGAAATTATTGTGCTTTGATGGGTTTATACTGTGGGTGGTCATTGAGATTTTTTTTTCTTCTAAAGCTATAGAGTAATGCTCTAGTCATTAGGCAATGTTTCCTTAGCATTTTTGTTCGATTCTTGTTTTGTTTAGTTGACCTCGAATTCTCCCATTCTCTTGTTTATCACTGAAAAATATGCTTAGCAAAGATATGGTTTGAATATTATTGAGTTATATGAATCTTGTTTTGTTAAATTTTTTTTTAACACTTATCCTCTTGTTTCTTAACTGTTGTAGATAATAATTACTACAAATTATGTTTGTTGCCTTGTTTCTTGACTGTTGTTGATATCAGTTACCAGAAATAATGACCCGATATTAATTCGTGTTACTTTTTTATTATGGTGACATCAATACGAGTCCATATTGGACTCTATCCCCGCATCTAGGATTGACCTTGGGTCATTTTGCATGATGGAGAAGCTGTGTTACAGATTTTGGGGGCTGAAACATCACCATATACATTGATATACACTAATATACATTTGATATACACTTAGTGTATATCACAGGAAATTTGGGGCACAAGCCCATTTACAAGAGCAGCAGCAGATGGGTAGTAGGGGTGAGAAGGCCACAGTTCATTTTATAAATTGGACAGATTTGAATTTGAGCCTACCAAGCCCAATCTCCACTCCCTCTATTTTTTCTTGTTTTATTATTTTATTTATAATATTTGTTATTATTTGATATTAATTTTAACATTATTTGTATTATTATTTGTTAATTTAATTATTTCCCAACATTGCCTCCATTTATGTTAATTTTCGTTATCAATGATTTTCTTGGGTGTTGAAATTATTCGTACAATTTATTTTGGTTTGAAGTGTTCGTTAATTTTAAACTTAGTCAACTTTTGCAAAATTAGTCCATTCTTTCAAAATTAATACATTTTTTCAAATTGAGTCAAGTCTTTCAAATTTAGTCAATATTCTTTCAAATTTAGTCAATTCTTTCAAACTTAGTCAACATTTTTCAAATTTAGTCAATACTTTCAAATTTAGCCATTCTTTCAAAATTAGTCAATTTTTAAACTAGTTAACTTTTCCAAGTCAATCAAATCTTTAAAAAGTTAGTTAATCTCCTAATCGTTGTTCAACCGCACGTTAGCAGTCATTTTGAGTGATTAAGTTCTTTTCAAAGTGGAAATTGAACCCGAATCCTTCCTTTGGTATATTTTAAAAAGATTTTTCTATTAGGTATTTTCATATGTTTATTGGTTTTCTAATTATCCTTAAAATTAGGTGGCAACTCTTTCAAATTTTGAAAATTAATTTTCTTAAATTAATTAAGCTTTAAACCAATTTTTGAATTTGTTTTTTATTTTTATTTTAAAGAAAAAAAAGTCATTTTTGCGATTAACAGAAATGGCGACTCCTCTGGGAAACTTTCAATTAGGTTCTAACCACTAGATTATGTTGTTTGACTAACTATTCGATTTGTTTAGTTATATTTTCTTATTTGCTTTATTTGTTTAAACTCGATTTTAAATTATCATTTATATTTCATGGCACTTTCTGTTATATCTTGTGTATGTGGGAGGATGATTTTGCGAACCCGTAGTCGAATTTCTAAATACATAACCCTTTTCAGAATAAGTAGCAATTTACTGGTTCATCCAATGGTTGTCATGGTTTCTAGCTGAGGTTGTCCGCCTGGGTTCTCGGTCCATTCAAAACCTACTCTTAGACACTTAGGATAGAGTGAAGCTAAATCCCTACTTCTAAGCATTGGCCTAAGATGACCCAGCGTGTAAGGCGTGTTGGGACCATTAGAAAAACCACCTTGAGTCTATTTGGCCCACGGCCAATAAGACGATCATACTTATGTGTTTTAACTGAAGGATGTGTAGTAATTTAAACAACTCACTATCACCAGGGCGCGGGGAAACTTAACTTATTGGTTTTCTTGCAGGATGACTCAGGTGTATGAACCTTTAAAGACTAAAATGGTGACTCAACCTCATCCTTTTCTCAAAGTATGGTGGGTAAGAATGAATGAGTGCGATAAAAGAGAGGTTCAAAAGCACATAGGCTATCTCCCCTCTCTAATGGAGATGGGAGCTTGCCCAGATTTAATTGGTGCAATGATTAGGTTTTGGAATAGTGATTGTATGGTATTTTATTTTGGAGAAATTGAATTAACTCCTACTCGAGAGGAAGTGTTGGCAAGTTACAAAAGCGTAGGCATGTGCAACAAGAGAAAGTCTAAGTCAGATGATAACATTTTAATTCCCAAGGTGTGGGGTCCAAAGGAGATTAAGGAACCACTCTCGTCAGTTGATATCGAATGGATAAAAGGACCAAACATACCACTCCGAAAGTTATACTACCGATTCATACACATTGATGGATTCGAAAAGTTTAAAGGGGAATTTACTTTAGAACAGGCTTGGGAAGAGAAGCGACATTTTGTTTTCGCAGTATGCTTGTTGGGGACCATGGTTTTTCCCCAAAATCTAGGGCACACCATTCATCCAAGCAGGATAATGGTTACTCATGCCATGTTCAATGGGGTTAAATATGGAACGTCGACCAAGTATTACACCCTAGCACCTATGATCTTTGCTGATATTTATAGGGCCTTGGATAAAGGTCAAAATGGAGCCGATTCTTTTGAGGTTGCAACCTGATACTCCAATGGTGGATGATGAAGCACTTACTCAAACCCCACAACCCCACTGAACTGGATCCAAAATGTTGAAATAATCAATTTGTTTCTCACAGTTAGTGGTTACACCTTAATCACTTCGAAGCAGGGGATGGACAATGATTCTGGATGTCAATACTAAATGGATTGCGAGAAAAAGATGTACAGTGGTCCATTGATAATGTTACTATAAATGAAATCGTAATTCGAAGTAAAAAACTTCTTTTCTTGGTATTGGCCGAGCTTAGGGGCACCGGACCATATGCTCCCGATCGAGTTCTCAGGTAGTTAGGTTGTAAGCAAGTCATTCCTCAGATAGGGGATATAAAAAATTTTGCGACAGACCACAAAGACGATCAAGTATCCTTTGATAGTATGATGATTCGAGAATGGAAAACTCGGAGTGTGATGGGAGATAAAGGTTCCCAATAGGCCTACTGCTGAGTGCAGTGGTACTTATAAAGAGTGGTTGAAGAAGAATCTTGTTGGAACAATCAAGTCTGGCTCGAATGTACCCTGTTATGTCAAGGATATTGAAATCAAAAGTCTAGAGAAGTACCAGGAAAATCATTTGGCCCATCAGTGTCGACACTTGGAGGATGCTAAAGTAATAGAACAGCTTAGGCAGGAGCTTGGTAGAGCAAGACAATGCATAATTGGGATGCATGATTGCATGGAGCAACAAATTCAGACTATGGGGGAAACCAATCACGAAGAAGGAGCTCAGTCGGAAAGGAACTATTTGTGGGAAGACAGGTACTTCATGTGGCATGAGGTTGAGATAGCTAAAAGGGCAAGGGTCAGCAAAAGAGCCAAAGCAGTCTAAAGTCATCTGTTGTTCCCCACGTTGGTTTGCTTTTATTTCTGTACCTTCTTCTTTTTAAAGTTTGGGATGTATCTTTATGTTTTGATGTATTTTTTCAATATATATTGTAAGCATTTTTATTTTTAGAAAAGGAAGTACGTTGGGGATAATGAATTACCTTTAAATTAATACACATCCTTCAACTCGATAGGCCTAACCCTGTCATAAAAAGGGTCACCTGCATTTAGGATACGCAATAATTGTTTCTATGCTATTTGTTATAACTATTTGTATGATTATGTTACTTTATTTGGGTAAAATACTAGCCCACTCCTTTTTGAAATTTCTTTAGAGCCACCTAGGCATAAATCCCAGTCACCATCAAATATGCGACCAAATGATTCTTCGAGTCCCAAGTTTCTCATCAAAGTCCAAATTCCTTGAACTTTCATTCTTCCATCTCAGAAAAGTTGGATTTGCAATTAGAATGGAGAAAAGCCAAAACGTTAAGGGTGCTGAAGGCATATTGACGAGGATGCTAGGCATGGTCACCCAAAAGGTCCCAGAAGATGGAGAAATAAATCAGGCTACCAAAATAATGCTTGATAAAATAGTTGAGGCCGACGAAGAATTGTGAAATGCCAAGGATAGAAGGCCAAGCCTGAGTAAGGCAAGTCAAATACTTGAAGAATATTCATTTACTCTGGAGAGATATCTTGGGAACATAATAGCTTGAAACACGAAAGTAGAGGCGGGTCTTGCGGCCACTCTAGAGGAGATACCCAAGCTGAAGCAAAAGAAGCCCCATTGTACCCTCCAAGGACCGAGCAAGGAAGCAAAGGAAGTTGAGGTTGACATCCCTCCAAAAGAGTGATTCAAGTCAAAGCATGAAAAAGGAAATCAACAAATCAACAGAAGAAGTCTCAGTAGAGGCATTTTGTGTTTCTTACCAATCTTTTTATTATGTATTTTCATATAATAAAGTCTAGTGGAATCAAGCTATCCCCTATATTCTCAAACTATGTAGGGCCTGATTTCTCATTTGTGAGATACATAGGCAGCCTTTTAGGCTCAGTCCCTATCTTTCCAAAAACTTATATTTTCCCTCTCTACACTATTAGCAATACAAGAAGACCTAACTTAGCACAAATCAGTCTTTCTAATTCACTATTTCTAAAATCATATAGGCAAAGTCCTGCCTATTTACCATATCTCGCGTATCCGTGGGCTAGTTTACTCTCTAATAAAGCAACAATTATGTGTTTATTGATATATGTGTGTTATCTTACATTACCAATTAATCTGAAGAAACTAACATGCTTGTTTTTGAGTAATTTTTCTTATAGGTAATTTCGAATTGATCTGTGTTGATAAAGCTGGCCGATCATCCTTATTTCACTAGATCGAAAACCCACAAAGATCCCTCCCCTGACTAAAACTAGTGGAAAGGAAAAATGACGGACAACAACGATGATGCAAGCCTGACTGAGATCACTGTGATAGATCCCATTATCACAGAACAGAACAAATTGATTGCACAGCTGATGCAACAGATCATTGATGTGAAGATGAAAATGAAGAAGACTCAAGAGTTAGCAAATTTGGCCATCACCACTAATCTTCCCTGTCCAGATGACAAGAGGCCTCCATTTCATTTTTCTTCTCCTAATCTATCTCATCAACCTGTCCCTATCTCAACAAATCTACCAATTACCCTCGTTCAAGCTTCTCCCATCATTGTCATAATTACCCCCGATGCAGGACCTTTTAATCTTTTTTACCAAGAACCACCCCCTCTCCAAAATCCAAATATTGCCCAAGTCTGCAGCTCCTCTCAAATTGCCCACGCTATCCACCCCCAGATAATCCCTCCTGAGAGCTAACCCTCGGACCAATACAACCCACCTGTCGCCTAAATTGTGCCTCTTAAAATCCCTTTTCATATCCCAATCCTTACCAATCCACAAGTTCCTCATGCCACTTACTCTGATGTTGACCATTATGAGGAGAAGGAGAAAGAATGAAAGGCCAAGGAGGAGATGGCCAAATTGGATATAAGGGAAGAAATTGCAAAAGCTATGAAGCAATTTTGTTATGCACCTAACATTGCGTGTTTAGATTATGAAAATTTGTGCATTCACCCAGATTTGAACCTTCTAGAAGGGTTCAAAATACCAAAGTTAAACACTTTTGACGAAAGTGGAAATCCCCTGGACCATTTGAGAGCATATTGTGATCAACTGGTGGGTGTTGGGAAAAATAAAGCATTTTTGATGTGGCTTTTCAGCCGAAGTCTATGTATGGAGGCCCTATAATGGTTTACCTCCTAGGACACAAACAAATGGGCCAGTTGGAGTGCCATGACCAAAGATTTTGTCTAAAGTTTTGCTTATAATGTTGAAATCATACCAGACCACTATTCATTGGAGAAGATTAGACAGAAGTCAACCGAGAGTTATCGAGAATACGCTTATAGATGGAGGAAGAATGCCATTGAGTATGCCTCCCACATCTGAAAAAGAAATTATCGAAGTGTTCGTACACTCCCAAGAGCCAAAGTTTTATAAAAGAATGATATTGCTCGTTAGTGAAAAATTCATAGACATAGTCAAGATTGGTGAGAATATCGAAGATGGACTCAAAATAGGTAAGATCACCCATATATCAAAGTTAATTGGAACGTCCGGGATGTTGAGGAAAAATAAAGAAGATGTGTCAGCCGTCTCTGGTGTACAAGACAAAAGGAGAACCCCTAGCAGCCACCCCATAAAGTCTACATCGTCTCAAATCCATTTTCAAGCCACCCCAAGTTCATTCCCCATCTTTCATGCTCAACCAGGATATCACCCTTCACCCGCAAACTACCAAACCCCTCCTCCACATTGTCACTCCCCACAATATCCAAACATCATTCCAAACTATCAATCTCCACCTCTAAGTTGCTCCTATATGCAACCAACTTATCAGAATCCATCTACCTGTTACCTAATTCGAAATCCCCAAACCCCACCGTCAAATTATTAAGCACTACTAGACCCAAGATCTCAGACCCCTACACCCCCATTGAAACCATCCCAATCATCATCGAGTGCCTCCACCCCCACAAAATAACTATAACCCTCCTCACCTAAATACAGATAAAAAAACTCCTAGGGTGTTCACTCCACTCATCAAAAGCCGGACAAAGCTATTTGAAAGATTATCAGCTGCAGGATTGATCCTGCCTGCCCCTCCGAGAGCCATGGAGGCTAATTCTCATTTCTTTTGGGGTGATCAGACTTGTGCTTACCACTCTAATAGTGTTGGACATGACACTGAAGATTGCATAAATCTGAAGCATAAAATATAGGACTTAATTGATCATGACATGGTTGTTCTTCGGACTGTTGCTCCCAATATCAACAAGAATCCTTTACCTAATCATGGAGGGAACATTACCGATATGATTGAGAGAGAAGAAGACCGGTGTATAGCTAAGAAGATAGTGCCAGATTGCATTGTAAGTTTAGAGAAAAGTATGGCATCTCTAAGTATCATTGAGAAGCCAAAGATGGAGATTTTAATACCTTGTGAAGTGATTACCACGACACCAAAGGAAATTCCTAACAAGAAGGTTGAGATCGAGATTATTGATACAGGAAAACCAACTCAGAGAGCAGGTAGAAAAGCTCAAAGGCCGATAAGTGAAGTTGAGGCAGAAAAATTTTGGAGAAGAATGTGGCCTCAGGAGTACTCTATCGTGAAACACTTGGAAAAGATACCTACCCAAATTTTTGTATGGGCATTACTGATGAATTGATAACATCATAGACAGGCATTAAAGAGCATTGGAGGACACTTATGTGCTTGTAGGAGCGATAATCTAGCAGCCATGATAAGCAGGGTTACCTAGGGTCATCGCATTAGTTTTGGTAGTGAAGAGCTACCATTCGAGGGAGCAATACATAATAAGGCGCTTCATGTTACAATCAAGTGTCGAGATATAATCCTAAATCATGTCTTGATTGATGATGGATCTAGGCTGAATATTTTCCCTCTATCCACTCTTGAGTAGTTGAACTATGATGTGGGAAAAATCCAGCAAAGCTAAGTTAATGTGAGGCCATTTGATGGTGGCTGAAGAGATACACTGGGGACAGTGAATCTAACAATTTGTGTAGGATCCACTGAGTTCGTTGTCAAACTTCAAGTGATGGACATAGCTACTAGCTATAACATGTTGTTAGGAAGACCTTGGATCCATATGGCAGGAGTTGTGCCTTCTACACTCCACCAAATGATGAAGTTCATTTGGGATGAATTTGAAGTGGTTATTTGTGGTGAGGGAAGCCATTCGAATGTGTATATACTCGTCATCGATAATGTCACTAGAGGATCAAATTTTTACACAATTGAAATGGTGAATGCTACCGAAGACGACTAGATGGCAGGACCCCCTATACCTGCTGTTTATAAGATGATAGCCATAGTGATGTTAAGAAATGGATTTGAATCGGGTTTTGGGCTAGGGAAGCACTTGCGAGTTATTACCGAGCCTATTTCTTTAGCAGCAAAATAGTCAAGATTCGACCTTGGATACACTATCTTGGAAGAAGATGAGTCAAAAATGCAGAATCAGAAGGATGATCGAGCCTTGGCCCGGCAATACCGCATTTGTATCAGTCATTTCCAATACGAGAATGCATAGGTAATGATGGTCTTGGGGGAGGGATCTAGGACCTGTTTGAAGAAATTGATGCAATTGATGATGATGAAATGGGCCAAACATTAAGTACTTGAGGTGCAGAACCGGATGATCAAGAGTTGAGAGAGATATCCATCTCATTGTTGATGCCCTACTTGTCTTGGTAGATAAAGAATTGTTAAATTATTTGCTTTTAAAAATAGGTGGCAGTCCGACAGAGGCCCTTGACCTTGCTATTTCACTCATGTTTAATTTTATTAATTTCTCTTGTAATATCTCAAAAGGCAGATTGACCCTTGGTCATGGCCAAAGTTTGCACTTTCATTTAAATGAAAGCCTCCATTTATTTCAAGTCGCACTTAATATTCATCTTATCATTTCAATTACTTTTTATCTTATTACGTTTGTTTATGATACAGTTTTAATAGTTTTAAACCTGCCAATGTCATGTCATGTCAAAAGCTGAATGAACAAAATGAAGCCGATGACAATGAGTTCAAGGAATACGATGAAAGAACTATAGTTTCCAAACATCTTGCCTAGGAATTGAGATTTGAAAATCAGGACAAGCCTAATCTGGATGAGACTGAGACAGTGAATCTTGGAAATGAAGAATATGTCAGGGAGACCTGAATCAGTGTCTATTTAAAGGATGCTTAGAAGGGAGAACTCACTAGTTTGTTCAGAGAATACATGGATGTGTTTGCTTTGTCCTATGAGAATATGCCAGGTTTGAGTATTGATATTGTCTCTCACAAATTGCCAATCAATCCAAAATTCAGTCCAGTAAAATAGAAGACTCGAAAGTTCAAGCCGAATTTGAGTCTGAAAATCAAGGAAGAAGTTACCAAAAAGATACAATCCAAGGTGGTAGAGGTGACGCAGTACCCCACTTGCTTGGCCAATATTATTCTAGTGCCCAAGAAGGATGGAAAGATCAGGATCTGTGTTGATTACAGAGATCTCAATAAAGCTATACATGAGATACAATTATTCGTGGATTGTTTTGCAGGATATCATCAAATTTTAATGGATGAAGAGGATGCAGAAAAGACAGCTTTTATCACACTTGGGGTGTGTACCATTATCGGGTAATGCCATTTGACCTTAAAAATATGGGAGCAACTTATATGAGAGCTATAACGACTCTTTTCCATGATATGATTCACAAAGAGATTGAGGTGTATGTGGATGATGTCATCATCAAATCCCGAGAGAGTCTGGATCATCTGACTCATTTGAAGAAATTCTTTGACCGCCTACGCCGATACAATTTGAAGTTGAATCCTGCCAAATGTGCTTTTTTGGTGCCCGCTGGTAAGTTATTGGGATTTATAGTCAGTCAAAGAGGTATTGAGCTCGACCCTTCTAAGATCAAAGCAATTTAGGATTTTCCTCCTCCAAAGACAAAGAAAGAAGTCATGAGTTTCTTGGAAAGATTAAATTACATTAGTCAATTCATAGCCCAATCTACATTGATTTGTGAACCTATATTCAGGATGTTGAAAAAGGATACATTGACAAAATAGAGTGAAGAATGATAGACTGCTTTTGATACTATCAAAAGTTATTTGTCTAGTCCACCTGTGTTGGTACCTCCACGAGAAAGAAGTCCACTATTATTGTATTTGTCGGTTTTTGATAATGCATTTGGGTTGTGTTTGGATAGCATGATGAAATCAAGAAGAAGGAGCGAGCGATCTACTATTTGAGTAAGAAGTTCACTCTGTATGAAGATCGATATACTTGTTTGGAGAAGACTTGTTGTGCTTTGACTAGGGTTGCTCAGAAGTTGAGACATTATTTCTCTTCCTACACTACATACCTCATTTCGAAGATGGATCTACTAAGATATATCTTTCAGAAAGCAATGCCTATAGGAAGGCTAGCCAAATGCAAATGTTGTTGAGCAATGATTTCCAACTGATAGCACTGGAACATAGGTTGAAGATGTAGCCAGAGAGAGACCTTCGTTTATCGAGATCACCA
>JAOTQJ010092674.1:0-11940 GCA_025642045.1 Solanum sejunctum
TGACCCCACTCAAAATTTTAAATCTTAAAGATCACCCTTTAAATTAAATTTACATTTGGTCCCAAACTTTACCAAATTGAACCAATTGAGGACTTACGAGTTCTAACAATGGATGAACCAGCATATAATCACAAATAAAAATATAGAGAATGAAAAATAACAGAAAGGTTTTAACAAGGTCTACCTAGTCCTATTCCTCTAAGTGAAAACAAAGAGATTTTCCGCTATAAAAGAAAAAAGAAGTTTGCAATGCTCTCTAGCCCTTAGGACTATATTGTGAATTCTTTATTTCCTATAGAATCCCTAACAATATTCCCTATATATAGACTCTAAGTAATACTAAACTTAAAAAATTGGTCTCCTAATCCTTAAAGGAAAATATATTTCTTTTCCAAATCCATTAGGACAAGGGTCGTCCTAAACCTAGAAGGATTATGAATTTTCAAAAACATACAAGAAAAAATTCAAGACATAATTAATGATGATCTTGATGACAATTAAATATCTATCTATGACTCATGTAGATATTACAGTAAATTACACACAATGCAAAAAAAAATTGTGAAGACAATAAATATTAACTAATTATAGAAAGCGATAGGGGATAGTGAAGAGTCGTTAGCATGGTCAGGAAAATATGCTTATGGTGAAATATGCATTTTAAATGGTGAAAGTTGTATTGTTTAGTTCGCTCCTTTGGCTTTCCCCTTATTTATAACTAATATTATTAATTGTTATAGATGAACTTGGAATGGTCACAAATTGGAGACACTTATTTCTATTGATGAAATAGATTGCAATAAGCAATTCAAATTGGGATTTACTCTTCCTTATTATCAATGTATGTGGAAACTTGACAGGAAAGGATGATACACCATCAAAAGTGGGTATTTGAAGTTGTATAAGGCTAACACAGCTATCCTAAATGGATAAATTTGACAAAAAATGTGGGAACTAAAGATGCCTTCTTATGTTGAGTTTTGTTTTGAAAGCTTTCACTGATATTCTTCTAATGGGTGATAACTTGATGAATAAGAGGTTTTTGCAATCTAACATATGCCCTTCATGACTCCAAGGGGAAAACACAATATTTCACTATCTAGTTGATTGGAATACTGAAAAGACAGCTACCCCTATTCTATTAGTGAACCTGGTTCAGTAGTAGTACTAGACAATGAAGAAGAATATAGTAGTAAAGCAAACACCCAACTTATAATGAAAAAATTCCTTGCTCGAGAGTGAAACAAAACTAATTGTAATATCAAGATTTCAACAACTCATATTTATTCTAACTTGAGCAATGTAGACTTATAAAATCACTCCTCAAAACTCACAAAAACACTTCACACAAACTCACTAAGACTGAGAGTAAAACCCACTCTCACCAACTCTCTCACAAAGAAAATAATCTCTTACAATATTTGTCTGTAAACAAATATTCTAAGAAGATTCCAGAAAAACTCGAACAATCAAGAAAAACCTAATTCTTGATCTTGCTTGAGTGCTCTCCTTTTGTGTGGTGCTCTTGCGTGAATGCTCTCACTTTTTAGAATTGCAAATGTTGTGACTTCTATTGGTAAGGATTGTTTATATAGTTAGGCCTAGAGTCATTCCATGTAGGAGTCCTATTTTGAGTAGGGCATATAACATTTTCCTTTTAGGAGTCCTATTCCAATATTGCTACCTTTTTGAGTCCTTTTCTAATTTTGATTCATTAATTGGAATTTGTTCTCCAACTAGGATTCTGCTTCGTGACTCCTGGTACATTTAGCTGAACCTAGTTTTATTTTTTATCATCAAAACAACAAAGTCATACCTACAAATATCCTAACAAATTCCCCTTTCTTGATGATGGCAAACCTGTGCATGTGATATTCCTGAAAAACTTACCCCTTTTGACATCGTAAAATGAAAACAAGCATAAACAAAGAAAAATGACAAGCACCAAAAGCATAGCTACTGAACACAGGGAATTCATAAGGCAGAACATAACAAAACTAATGATATTAGCCATCCATTTAGTAGAAGCAACCTATAGAGTAAGAGAATAGCTAGAGTATGAGCAATCAAAACTAGCCAAGCACTATTGCCCGCAAAATCATCCAAAACCAAACAATATACCACCTAAATTAAAAGATGTCTATATTACAAAAAAGGTAATGATTATAAAGAACCAAAAAAAAAGAAAGGAAGCACTAGCGGTTAGGGAATGAGGAAGAGAAATGCCCTAAAAATATTCTTTGGAATGCCCATAATCATAATATTTATATATCTCAAAATTCATATGTGATATAAAAAATTTGACTTCGTGGAAGTTGCCATGGGGTTGTCACTAGTTTTGGCATCAAGAATCCTAAACTTCATGGGTAATTCTTTGATGTACTTTTGTTGATGGATGGAGGTGCCCTCCTTTGTGTGATGAATTCATAGACCCTAAAAGAAGTTTAGTTCCCCCATCATGCTCATCTCAAACTTGCTTCCAATGAGCTTTGCAAAATTTTCCCCACGGACATATCAGTTCCTCTTAAGATGATATCATCGACATAGATCTAAACTATGAGGACATGAATACCTTTCTTCTGAAGAAATGATATATTGTCAATCTTTCCCCTGAAGTATCCATGACCTAGTAAGAATCTAGATGATCTATCCAACCCAACTCTAGTTGCCTACTTTAGTCTATACAATGCTTTATCTAGCTTATATACATAGTAAGGATGTTCATGATCTTCAAAACTTAGGGGTTGCTTGAAGTAAACCTTCTTTTGCAGGTATCTATTTAAGAATGTTCTTTTAATGTCAATTTGGTGTAGCTTGAACTCCATATAGGCCACAAAGGCTATGAGCATTCTAATAGCATCAATGTAGGCCATAGAAGTGAATGTCTCATAGCATTCAATTCCTTCCTCTTGATTATATCCCTGAACCACAAGCCTGGATTTGTTTCTAGTGGCAGTACCCTATTCGTCCAACTTATTCTTGAATACCCATTTGGTACTAATTATGGAACGATGTTCTAGAGGAGGAACCACCTTGATATGCTTAAAATGAAGAAGCTCTTCTGCATTGCAGAGATCCACTCATCATCCAGCAGGGCTTCCATAACAATTTTTTGTTTCACAAGTGATCAATAGGCAGAGAATGCATCCATGTTTTTGAGCTTTGACCTGGTAGATATCCCTGAGTCCAAAGGGGCCAGCAAATTTTCTAATGAGTGAGAGCTTTTGGGCTTGTAGTTATTGCCATGATCCGTAGTGCAAGATTTGTATGTGCATTAGATGAGGGACCTACTCCTCCAGATATTGGTGTCCTTGAATTTCCTACTCTATTAGGGGAGCTTATCCCAAATGCCTCCCTTTCTTCCTCATTTTTAGGGGTGGAAGTGGAAGGTAGAGATGGTAGAGTTGGAGAAGTAGGTCCATTGGAATTCCCCACTTCTTCATCAGCAGAGTCTCTTCTGGAATTTGAAACCCCCAGTTCATGTACTTGTTCCTACAAATCTTTCTGGGCCACAGATCTAGCCTAATCAAATATAACATGTGCACTTTCTTCTACACACCATATTCTTGTATTGTAAACATTGTATGTTTGCTTTGTGCAAAATAACCTAGGAAAATTCCCTAATCACTTTTGCTATCAAACTTCCTCAATGCATCCCTCCCATTGTTGTGGACATAGTATACATAGCCAAAGGAGTGGATGTGAGCTAGATTTGGGCTTTTGCCTTTAAGTAATTTATAGGGTGTTTTACTTAAAATGGGTCTAATCATGCATATATTGATGAGATAATATGCAGTGTTCATAGCCTCAGCCTGATAGCTCTGTGATAGGCTGCTGGCTATCAGCATAGTTCTAGCCATGTCTTTTAAAGATCTATTCTTTCTTTCAACCACCCCATTTTTTTGGGGTGTTCTAGGGGCTTAGAAATTGTAAGTCACATAATTTTTAGCATGGAAACTTAAGAACATGGAGTTATCAAATTTTCTTCCATAATTTGTTCTCAAGCTCATGGATAGAAGCTAAACTTCTGTTGCACCATTTTAACAAACATAGTGAACACATCAAAGGGTTCATCCTTGGATCTTAGAAAAATATCCATTTGAATCTCGAATAATCATCTACAAGTACGAAAAGGTACCTATTACCTCCACAACTTTGCACTTGTATTAGGCCACAGAGGTCCATGTGAACCAATCTAGGGGTCCGTGAGTGCTCACTAGATCTATCGGTTGAAAGTTTATGCTGACGTGTTTAACTTGAGCATATGCACCATAAACATGATTCTCATTAACCTTGCCTTCATGTAGGCCTAGAACAAATTCCTTGGATATTATTTTGTTGACTGTTGAAAAGCTAGCATGAACTAGTCTTTTATGCCACGGGATGGATTCATTGCTCATGGCACTAAAACATTTCAGTACATGTTTTTCTAGGCTACTAATATCAACCTTATACACATTCTTATGTCTTTTCTTATGAGTATGAACCTCCTGACAGAGGAATAAGTCACTCTACACACATAGGCGGTAAAGAGAACATTATTTTCTTTGTCACACATTTGAGAGACACTCAGCTGGTTGTGCTTTAGTTCCTCCACATAGTACACATTGTTAGTACATTGAGAGGCTAATGGTCCCACTTTTTAAATTCCTTTGTTCTCCCTTTTTTTGCATTTTCAAATCCTACACTTCCTCCTTGGAAATTATTCAATAGAAGAAAGTTATAGTTATCTCCTGTCATGTGTCTGGAGCATGCAAGCAATAAGTACCACTGCTTCCACTTTCCTTCTATTAGTTCCTGCATAGACTAACAAGGGTTAGTATTAGGTATAGAGATCCATTTGAATCCCCTTTGATTGTATAAATGATGAATAAGATCCCTGTTGCCCCAATTAGGTAGTTCCCCTTTTCCCTTTCCTAGTCATTATAGTTCTAGATAGGTTCCTTTTTTCCGTCCTAGTCCTTATAGCTCTTTTTCTAGAGGTCTTATTTAAATAGGATAATCTACTATTGAAATCCTTTGTATTTTTATCACAAATGTCCCTTATGTGAACTATCTTACCATACAAGGTGCATAGGATGCCATGATCAACTGCACACTCTTTAGCTTCCTTTTTTTGAACTCAATTCTTTACTTAGCGGTAGATTAACCTTATTGCATACCATCAAACATGGAAAAGGACTTGATCCACTTTATGTTATGCTTTAAAATTGTTTGGTCTAGTCAAGTTCCTTAAGAAGAGCTTTGTTTCTATTAGACTAGTTAATTAGCTCATTCTCTACATCTTTTGTCTTCTCTTCTGGGGCCAGTTGAGCTTGACTCATCATATTTTTCTCTTTTATGGAGGACTTGAAGCTTTCAATCTCTATTTGGAGTTTTTGTTTGACTCTTTTTAATATTTACATTCTCAGTTCTCAACTAAGCACAATACTCCAAGAGATGTTCCTTAGAGTCACAGACAACCAGATAGGCATCAATTAAGACCTGTGATAAGGGTTCAAGCTTTTTATTAGAGTAGCTATGAATGTTATCTTTCACCTATTCAAAGCTTATATTGGTGTCTAGTAGAGCATTGTCTTTGTCATAGGAACCTACTCCTACCATTAGTACCACATTCTCTTCATTACACCCCGCCTTGAAGTTATCTGGTTCAGCGTCGATCACAATCACCACCTTGTCCTTGATGCTTTCATCATCAGATTCATATACAACAACAAGAGCAAGGAATTCATACTTCTCAGGCTATTTAATGGCCATAAAGGATTGGTTCTAAGGACTTTCTCCATTGGATTCTTCACCAAAGTTTTTAGCCAAGGTCGTGAGAGCCCTTTACAATAATAGATTTGCCTCCTAGTTTGTCATCCTCATATCCTTGAGAACATATAGTTTAGGTCTAAGATCTTTGGGATTTTGAGGTACATTCTTCTTAGATTCAACGACCAAGAGAGGACATAATGTAATAAAGTGGTCAGGACTTCCGCACTTCTCACAGAATTGTTCCCTTAGATCCATCCCAGTGGTTCTTTCAGGGATCCATATCTATCTTATAGTTCCCGTTTGCAGTACCTGTTGGAACCTTCTAATGATTAGGACAATGTTCTCTTCCTCAAAATCCTTTTTCTTAACAGCCTTGAGAACTAGGTTTTTGTCTTTCCCTTTGTTATTCAATCCCTTGTCCAGGTTCTTTTTCAATTCATAGGTTACCAATGTTCCCATTAGCTCATCAATAGTCATAGTGTGTACATCCTTGGATTCAATGATAGATTCCACCTTACTTTTCCAGGATTTAGGCAGGACACTCAATAGCTTTCGGATGGCCTTTCAAGTAGGAATGATTTTCCAGTGAGTAAATCTCATTTACTATAGCAGTGAATCTGGTTTACATGTCCCATGTGGATTCCCCATCATATATTTTGAAGAGTTCATACTATTAATTGAGATTGCCAATCTTAACCTTCGTGACCTGGGTAGTTCCTTTGTGAGCAACTTGAAGGGTGTCCCAAATTGCCTTAGCATCATGACATGCAGAGACTATTGTACTCATCAGGGTCAATACCACAAATTAGAATATTTTTTGCCTTAACATTATTTTGGATTGCCAATTTATTTGTTGCATCCTATTCAGTACGTTCCTTAGGCACACTTGAGTTAGGAGTGGGTCCATCTTTCATTAGGATTTATGGTTTATCCAAAAAAACATTCCACAGATCAAGGTTTTCTCTGATTAAGTGATCCATCATGTGATTCTTCCACAATCCATAGTAGTTTCCGTTGAATAGTGTAGGTCTGGTTTGTGAAGCTCCTCTTGAAAATTGGGTAGGGCTACAATTTAGCTTTTCATGGTGTTTAGTCTTATTCAAAAAAAACCACTCTACTACCAATTAAAAAGATGACTACCCCTATTTTTCTAGTGAACCTAGTTCGGTAGTAGTACCAGACAAT
This sequence comes from Solanum sejunctum, assembly GCA_025642045.1. Lineage (NCBI taxonomy): Eukaryota > Viridiplantae > Streptophyta > Magnoliopsida > Solanales > Solanaceae > Solanum > Solanum sejunctum. The sequence goes on from JAOTQJ010092674.1 coordinate 6,943, forward strand.
GAGTAACAATATAGAAGTAAAGTAGAGACACAACTTATAGTGGAAAAACACCTTTCTCAAGGGAGAAACAAACACTTCCTACACTATTAGTATTTCAACAACTCTTATTACTTCAAACTCAAGCACTGTCAACTTACAAACTCATGCCTCACAACTTATAAAAACATTTCACACAAACTCACTAAGATTGAGAGTCAAACCTATTCTCAACAACTACTCTCACAAAAAAAATCTCTTAAAATATTTGTCCGTAAACAAAGATTAAGAAGATTGCGAAACAACTAGAATAATCAAGAAAAACCTAACTCTAGATCCTGTTTGAGTGCTCTCCTTTTGTGCCCGTGCTCTTGCATGAATGCTCTAACTTTTCAGAATTGCAAAAGCTGTGACTTCTAAGGTTAAGGATTATTTATATAATCAGCCCTCGAGTCATTCCATGTAGGAGGCCTATTTTGAATAGGGCACATAATCTTTTCCTTGTAAGAGCCCTATTCTAATGCTGCTACCTTTTTGAGTCCTTTTTTGATTTTGTTTCGTTAATTTGCATTCCTTCTCCAATTAGGATTCTGCTTTGCGACTCCTGCTATATCTGGCAGAACCTGGTTTAGTTTTTTATCATCAAAATAGCAAAGTTGTACCTGCAAAGGTCCTAACAAATGCGACAAAACAAGTTTTGTTATAATCATCATTGCGATGGTGACAATCTGGACCATTATTGTTGAATTGGCTTAATTTGTGGGTTGATATCGTGAATTTGGAATGCTAGAAACAACCTTGTCTTGAAGAAAAGATCTTTGTGACCTAAAATTGTTATCTAGATGGCAACTTGATTTTGGCATAATTAGACAAAGGCAAGAATGCTAAACTCTTGTTCTATTGCAATTGAAATTGACTATGCAGCAAAATAATGTCGTCCTAGTGAGAGTATCCTTAAATTCAATATAAATATTTCTTAGGATCTTGCTTTGAGAATAATAGGAGTTAGCACACTAGTCTGGAGTTGTCATGCAAATATCCCTTGACATAAGGTACTTGTTCTTTCTTTTTTTGAACTGTTTGATCCTCATTGAATCTTGCATACAAATCATCAAAATTAGCCCTAACACTTCTTACTAATTAGGGCTTTTAATCATATTAGAGATTGTTATCAAAATTCACCTCTCATATTATAAAACATTTAAAAAAAATTTAATTAAGTATCATGATATTGATACATTGATCTATGTGTGATACTTCACTAAAGTTATATGAATCTCATACTTATGCAACAGTAAGGTATCCATGGGAAGTGGTTTAAGAATAAGAAAGGACTTTAGAATCGGATGCGCTCGCCCAGCGAGAAAGGCCGTGACCCTGCCAACCAAGTATCAAAAAGAAAGAAGAGAAAGAAAGGAGAAGAGAACTTCGTATTTTTGGCAACTCTATAGGAGTCATCTTTAGCATGAATGCTATTAATAGATTCTACAGCAATAGTCCCTCGGACTCAGAAAGTAATAATGAAAATAACTAACCCAATAGTAGATTCCGCAGTTGCAATTGTTGGAACCAATGAAGCAAATGATTGACCCATTATATATTCCCTAGGCATAGGATAAAGGGAAACAGAGAGCCGAGTGTCGAGAATGAAATAAAAAGAATTTCTCTCAAGAGGGAATCTTCTTCTTTAGCAAATTAAACTTCTTTCCTCGGAGCAGCAACTAAAAGAGAAAATACCAATTTATTTATCTGCACTGGAAAAAAGCAAAGACCAGAGTGTTAATATATTCGATGTAATATAGTATCAAATTGTGTTATTGACATGATATCAATGCATTTTAAATTTTTATTATATTTCTATGCAAGGTGTTGATGGACCATCTATTCTGGATATAGATAATCAACCTGTCAAAGGGAACCATGATTTCTCTTTTGTTAATGTTGATCGCACATTTGTGAATCAAAATCCACCCAATGTAATGGAGGTTTCCAAAGATGATACTATTATTTTTGAGGTAGACATGTAATTGAACTTTGTTAACAAGTCATACCATTGAACTTTGTATCTAAAGCTCATCACATAATACACATGAAACAATGAGGTTGAATTTTTTTAATAATTAATTTTGAGCAAGAGAATTTTTTAACTGTGGATAAGTATAATTAAGAGGTACCAAAAGAATCTAAATGGGTCACAAGAAAGTTGGTCCACTCTATTATGCCAAATATTTTAACACTTTTTCCTTTTGTGCACACTTCTAAGTATATTGGTACCAATCAAGACAAAAAGCCCATTTTTATATTTATTTTTTAATTTTGAAGAAGGATATAAACTTTACTTTTTTTGAATAAGAATGAAAAGAAAAAATCATTGTTCATTTCTTAACAAAGAAATAAGATCTTCATTTTTGAATTTCTTCAATAAGTTTTTTTTTGTTAAAAAATTATTATTATTATTGTTTTAAATAAGAATCACCGAACCCAAGGATGGCTGTCAACGTATCTCATTAAGGTGAGAATCAGTTGTGCGTAGTTCCAGTGAAAATATATATAAAAAAAATTCCTTTTGAATAAATAAGAATTCCTTTTTTTCCTACTTTTATGAGTAAAGAAACAAAATCTTTTTTATTGGATTTTCTGAATAAAGATTAATCTTTTAATCAGAATTATTTTTTATCTTTTATTTTATTTTTTGAATAAGAATCACCATACCTGAAGAGGGTTACCTACGTATCTCACTAAGATGAGAACCAAGTGTGCGAAGTCCCCAATTCAAATAAATGTGTAACGCTCGGTGAAAAGATGAAAACACCCCTAGAATTGACCTTGCACGTAGCATATCTTCCCATACCCTGATTGCAAATTCAAGATTGGATTTACCATAAGTGCAAAAAATTGATTCAGAAAATGGTCTGGGCTCGACTTTAATGCGAAACAACTCAAATTATTTTTTTCAAAAAAAAAATAGTGAGTTTTCTGCATGCCTCCCACGACGCGATAAGGACACAGAACCACACATGGGTTTTCCAAAAATTTGACGAAACTAGAAAATTCGCAAAAATGGCCATTTTACACTAGTGCGCATCGCGCACTTGTGTAAATGGAGGTGGATTTTCTTCTTTTGATGAGGAGGGTCAATTTCGACCTGTCCCACAATCCACAATCCTAAAATAAATAGTTTTAAGTCATATTTAGTCCAAAAAATGCATTTTTACTCTTCCATTATCTCAAAACAAGAAAACTCTCTCAAGAACTCATGGTCAAGAAATTCAAGAACGATAGTAGGGATTAGGGATTCTTTCCAATTCCTCAACAAGTTATTCCCAGGTATGTAAGGCCTTTCAAAATTCTATATTATTATTATTTTGATATTTAATACAAGTTTCTGGTTAAACTGTAAGATCAAGAACTTTCATCCCGTATTAGTAAATTTCATCTAGATGTTGGTTTAAGCACTCCTTTTTATATGAAATCATGTTTTTTACTAATGTTAGAATGAAGTTGCATGGTTGTACAATAATTACTGTAAATGACGTATTCTTGAAAATCTTGAATTTATTTCAAGAAAAGAAAAGCTAGCATATGTATAGTTTGAATCAAGTTAAACAGTATTTTCTTGAAGATTTCTTGGCACTTTAGTTTAGTAAACTAGCATGTTTAAAACTAAAGACGAAAGATTAGTTGAGAGAGCTAAGTAGTAAGTTGGGCTACGTCCCCAAGTAAACTAGATTTCCAAAACTCATAATATTTTTGTATGAGCTATATAAAGATCATTTTGGGAGTATTATTGTGCACCAACATGGGTGAGCGTAGAATTAATTACTCGAACTTATAAACTATGTAGCCAGCAAAGGATAGAATTGTACCATGGTACCTTCCTCATTAGCCACTAAGATGGCCTAGTTTTGGGATGGATCTACTCCCCTAGTTTTTTGTCCCCTACCCCAATAAAGTACGGGATGAATCTGACAGCATCAGCAAGACGTTGTATCACAATGAAGTTTATAGTGATGGTTGTCGATTAGAGAACCTCCCCAAGTTAAGAAAATATGTTTTACTTACCAGTTTTCAGCATGTTACTTTCAGCATACTAAGTATATATTATCATTGCTATTTTATTATGAGTTATATTTATGTTCTGATTAAATATTTTGGTCATCTTACATACCGTACATACCATATACTAACATCCTTAGGACCAACATCATTCATGATGCAGATGCAGGTGATAGAGTTCCTCAGCAGCCATTTCGTTGAGAATCGAACAACTTTCAGTCTTTCGGGCGAGGCCTCTTCTTAGTCCCATGCTCTTGAGTTATCATATTTCATTTCAACATTTATTTTTAGTTCTAGCTACTTGAGGACTATCTCAATAGACATTTCAGAAAGCTTCAGTAGAGTTTTCATACACTATGTGTCAGTATTCTAGTTCCAATCATTCAGTTGTTGCTTATGCACTTTTACATTTAGTGTGTAGACAATTCATGAGTTATCTTGTTATTTTTATAGCTTTTTCACTATTGTTTAAGTCTTTCGTTGAGTAAGTAGCAAGGCCTAGTGGTTCGTTTGGGACTACAAATGATTTTTTAATGCTGGCCACATCTAGGGGGTAGGGTCGGGGCATGACAAAATATTCGTGTTTTTTTGTTGTTATAAGAAATAAATATTTTCTTTTGCTTTTATAAATAAGGAAATAATTTGTATTTCTTCTTACATTTAATAAGAAATTATTATTATATAGAAAGGTGAAATGGAGGATGACCAAGGGTATTTTGGTCATTTCAGAACTATCTAGAAACATCTTTTCTTATTCTTCAAGTAGAAAAAACAAAAGACGACCAATGATATTTTGGTAAATTTAACTTTATTTAAGAATAAAAAAAAAGTAACTGAATAATTAATGATCAAAATAACACTACAAAAATCCATACATGTTCTTACTTTTATGCAAGGACCGAAGGAGACTCCTTGGCTCAGCCAGGCGAATCCCACATCGGCTATAGAGAGGGAGTTACTGGGCTA
>JAOTQJ010092685.1:0-11940 GCA_025642045.1 Solanum sejunctum
AGTAAAACATGCTAGGGTAAATCATGCTTATATAAGATATCATATGTGTAGAAGAGACCAAGCTAGAATCCCAACTTAGGATGGGAGATGTCGTTCACACCTAGACACCCTGGGTATTTACCCATCACATGGTAGATGTCGTTCACATCCGGAAACCCTAGTGTCAAGGTACTTACCTCTTAAATGGTAGATGCAATTCACTCCCGGACACCATGGTGGCGTGGTACTTACCCCTAACATGATAGATATTATTCATACCCGGACACCCTGGTGAAAGGTACTCACCCATCACATAGTCATCCAGGCCTTTATGAATCCCGGATCGGACAGGGTCTAATACAATACATTATATGGAACATAAATATTTATATCATGTCCATAATCTCATTTTATCATTAAAACATCATACATATCATATCTCCTGCTTTGAACCTTCAATTCCTCAAGAAACCAAACCTGAATATTTTATCAAACACTTGGCGGGTGTGTAATAGGGGTGAAAGAGCATGAAATTTAGAGATGAAATCATGCAGGAAAATCAGTGCTAAAACCTTTAATCAACACCTTGCAACACCCCTAAGACATTCACATCAAAACCCTTCATCAAATCCAACAATAGATAGAAGATTTAGAGCTCAAAACATGTTAAAATAACCATACTTTCATGAACATAAATTGCAGTGCAGTAAATTTCTGAATATACAAGACCCATATGTAAAATCTACTTTAAGTCATGCAATATTAGTAAAAAAGGGTTTAGGCACCATGGGTGGAAGGACCCAAAGGTTCAACACCACATACTTGAGCTTTTGTGAAGTTCTTAAAGTAGACTTTAATAGAGATTTGAAGCTTTGGTGAAATCCCTAAAGAAATCCTTGAAATTGGCCTTGAGTTTGGAACTTAAATTTAGGGTTAGAAATGAGTCTATGTGTTTGGGAAAATATTGGGGAATGCTTAGGTTGATATGAGGTTGAAATAAAGCTAAGTATAGGTTAAAATACATTTAGGTAAACTTAGGTCTAACATGTAGAAAAATCTGGGTGAACTAGGAAAAGATAGTGCAGAAATAACAACACCTCTCCACGTCGCGAAGAGGTCATGGATGCCCACTAGAATTTTCACCAAGTGTAAATTTCATAAATCGATTCTTTTGTTTTAAAATTGTGGTTATACCCTTTTCACCATAATTTGGACCCCTTGAAAAAGAATATGAAGTTGGATTTTCAAAATTCCAAATGTATTTTTAGATATATGGAAAACATGTTTTTGGTTCCAAGGCATGTTTTCAGGTACTTTTTGGGGTCGTTTTAATATATCCCCCTTGAGAAAATTCGTCCTTGAATGTAGAAGAGATGTTCAAGAAAAGCATAACATGAACGAATCAGCCCCAACATGAATACAACATTACATTTAAAATATCACTTTTAAAATTTCATTATAAGTGTGAAATCATCATAAATTGCCAACTTAAACATGAATGTACATAAATGGAATAGGGGCTGAAATATAAGACTTATAGCACATAGGGGACTTAGAATTAGTACCTTAGGCTTGAGCGGTGTGAAAGTGATAAGGGTACCTCTTTTGTATGTCTGCTTCAGCCTCCCAAGTTGCATTTTTGTCTTGTTGCTTCCTTCAAAGGACCTTAACGGATGCCCCCTTTTTGTTTCTCAACCTCTTTACTTGTCTATCTAAAATTTGAACCGGAGCCTTCTCATAATTCAACTTATCCTCAACAACATCCACAACATCAAGAGGTATAATAGAGACCTGAAACACCGGATGGACCAAATTCATCTCTCTAGGATACCTTAACACATAAGCCACCTTGCCAAACCTCTTTATCACGTCATAAGGACCGACATACCTCGGACTCAAATTTCCTTTCTTACCAAAATGAACCACACCATTTATTGGATAAAACTTCAAATAAACCCAATCATACACTTGGAATTCTAGGTCTCTTCTTCTCACATCGACATAGGATTTTTGACGACTTTGGGTTGTCCTCAACTTTCCCTAAGCATCTTTAACTTCTAAAGAGCATGCATAACTAGATCAGGCGCCTAATAAAGCCACCTCTCCAACCTCGAACCATCTCACCGGCGATCTATAATGTCTCTTATAAAGAGCCTCAAATGGAGCCATACCAGTTGAAGATAGTCATCCCAACTACCTTTAAGCTATAATAGACATGCCCTAAGCATATACTTAAGTGTTTGAATTGTCCTTACGATGTGGCCATCTGTTTGAGGGTGGAAGGCCGTACTATGATGAACTTTGGTACGACGACCCTTTTGAAAAGACTTCCAAAAGTGTTAAGTGAATTGTGCAACCTGATCCATTATGATGGATAAAAGGACCCCATGTAACCTAACTAACTCATGGATGTACAACCTTGTATACTCTTCAGCCCCATATGAAGTCTTGACCGGTACAAAGTGAGCTAATTTTGTCACCCTATCAACCACCACCCATATTGAATCAAAACCTTTTCTAGTCTTGGGCAACCCAATCACAAAATCCATATTAACTACCTCCCACTTCCAAGTAGGAATCTCTATGTCTTGGGTTAGGCTACCCAGCCTTTGATGTTCGACTTTGAATTATTGGAAACTATGGTAATCGAAAACAAATATGGCAATGTCCCTCTTCATTCCTCCCTACCAATACACATCCATCAAGTCTCTATACATTTTGGTGGAATCGGAGAGGATAGAATAAGAGGAATTATGTACTTCATCAGGAATTTTCTCCCTCAAACCATCACCACATGGCACAAAAAACCTACCTTGGTATCTAATGGCCCTATCTCCCCCTTGTGATAAAACGTCTATTTTTCCCTCTTTTACCAAAGCCTTCAATTCAAGCAAGGAGGAGTCTAGATCTTGTTTTGCTATAACCTCATCAACCAAAGAACATTTAGAACCATCATCCACAACAACACCATTACCCACATCTTCCAACCTCACCCCTAATCTAGCTAACCTATGAACCTCCCTAGCCATCTTCCTTTCACCACCATCCATATGAGTTAGGCTAGCCATGGACACCCAACTCAAAGCATCTGCCCTAACATTTGCCTTACCCTGATGGTAATGCATACTCATGTCATAGTACTTAAGGATTTCTAGCCACTTTATTTGTCTCAAGTTAAAATCTTTTTGTGTGGAGACATATTGAAGGTTCTTATGATAAGTGAAGACAACAACATGCACTCCATATAAATAGTGTTTCCAAATCTGTAATGTAAACACCACGGCGGCTAATTCAAGATCATGGATAGGGTACTTCTTTTCATGTACCTGGAGTTGTCTAGAAGTATAGACTATGACCTTACCATTTTGCTTCAAAATACAACCCAAACCAACACGGGAAGCATCACAATACACCACAAAACCCTCTAGACTGTCTGTAAGAGACAATATAGGAGCGGACACAACTCTATCTTTTAATGTTTGGAAGCTTTTCTCATATTCAATAGTCCATACAAGCTTAACCTTCTTTTGAGTCAATTTTGTCATAGGGGAAGCAATGGAGAAAAACCCATTCATAAACTTTCTATAGTAACCCGCAAGGTCCAAGAAGCTCCTAATATACAATGGGGTCAATGGTCTAGGCCAATTCTGAATGACATCAATTTTCTTTTAGGATCCAATTTTATACCATATCTTGACACTATATGACCCAAGAATGCAACCTCATTCAGCAAAAATCCACACTTGTCATACTTAGCATACAATCTCTCCTCCCACAATCTTTACAATACAAACCTCAAATGGCCCATATGCTCTTCCCTACTATGTGAATAGATCAAAATATAATCAACGAAAACCACAACAAAAGAATCAAGGAAGGGCTTGAAGACCATGCATATGGCCGGTACATTAGTCAATTCAAAGAACATCACCACAAATTCATAGCGCCCATATCTAGTCTGAAAGGCCATCTTGGGAATATCAGACTCCCTCACCTTCACTTTATGGTACTTGGACTGAAGATCAAGCTTAGAGAAAAGCTAGCCCCTTGCATTTTATCAAACAAGTCATCAATTCTTGAAAGAGGATATCTATTCTTTATAGTGATCCTATTAAGTTTCCAGTAGTTAATGCACATTCTAAGTGACCCATCTTTCATCTTTACAAACAACACCGGTGCACCCAAGGTGATTACCTAGGTCTAATAATCCCCTTTTCCAACAAATCTTTCAGTTGCTCCTTTAACTCCTTCAACTCCGTGGGGCCATATGGTAAGGGGGAATGGAGATAGGTTGTGTGTCGGGAAGAAGATCTATGCAAAAATCTATCTCCTTTTCGAGAGGGACACCGGGAATGTCATTTGGAAAGACATCAGAAAACTCATTTACAACTGGGACAAACTCAATGGAAGGGACTTTGGACTCCACATCTTTTACCCTCACAATATGAAACAAACACCCCTTGGAAAACTAACCTATGGGCTTTAATGCATGAGATGAACCTACCCCTTACTACTACATTATGACTTTCCCATTCAAGGACGGGTTCATTTGGGAAACGAAACTTGAGCTATGGGTTTCTACAATCAATAGAATCATAGTAGGCATGCAACCAATCCATCTTGATATCTCCTCTTTTGCAATCAGTTTCGCTACACAAACGGCAAAAACGAAAGCATTCACTCCTCCCCAAGAATAACATCAAAATCAACCATATCTAATTCAAAAAGATCATAAGGTAAGATTTTATGTAAGATGCAAATCAGACAATTTCTATACACCCTTCTATCAACAATAGATGCACCATAGGAGTAGACACTTCATATGACTCATTCAACAACTCTGACTCAACGTGGAACTTCTTAGCAACAAACGGGGTAAAAAAGGAAAGGGTGGCACCCGGAACAATCAAAGCATGTGCATCAAGATCAGAGATTTTCAATATACAGGCAATAACTTTGGGGGACCTCACCAAACCCTTGCCTCCCATTAGAGAATAGAAATGGGTTGTGTCTTAGGGCACCACCTTGAGGATCGTCTCTATCTAAAGGGATCACATTTGCACCCCAAACCTTGCCACGAACCTTTCGATAATTTATCCTCTTGTGACCAAGCTTACCACATTCATAGAAAGCATTTGAACCCCTCAAACATGGACCCTATGCTTCCTTCCACACCTAGGACATATATCATTAGAAGCCACAACACCTACACCTACACCTTGGGGCCTAGGGAAGTCTTTGGTAAACCCCTTTATTAGTAGCATGAGGACGCCCTTGGCCTTGTTGGAATCTAGCACCCTTGTGGAACCTACCCCCAAACCGGGCCCTCTTGTCCTCATGACTCCTCTACTTTCTCAACTTCTCATGCTCTATTTGGTCGGTATAGGTCATCAACCGAGACAAGTCCATGTCACCAATAAGCAAGGTGGACTGGCATTTTTCACTTACCAAGTTGAAAACCCCCATAATAAACTTATTCATCCTTGACCTAGATTTGGCTACTAAGAAGGATCATACTTTGAAAGTTGATTAAATTTGAGGGTATACTCCCTCATACTCATAGTACCTTACTTCAACTTTATAAACTCAACCAACTTTGCCTTCCTAAGCTCAAGAGGGAAGAATCGATTAAGGAAGGCCAATTTGAATTCCTCCCAAAGTACTACATAGCCATTATCCTTATCACCTTTCCATTGATCAGACCAAATTTGTGCCACTCCCTTGAGATAGTATGCCTCCAACTCTTCCTTCTCATTTGGACCAACACGCATGATCAACAAGATTTTGTAGACTTTATCAATAAACCCTTGTGGATCCTCATCCACATTTGACCCATGGAAAACCAAAGGATTCATTCTCATGAAGTCCCTTACCCTAGCTCTTGGGTAGTACATGAGGGGCTTGGGCCCTTTGCTGGACTTGGTTGGCCACTATTTGGGCAAGCATAGTAAAAGCATCCCGGAGCACACTATTGGTAGGTTGGTCCTCAGGAGTTTGGGGCCATCTTCTTCTAGTGTTCGACATGATCTATCATAGCAAAGAACAATCATTAGGGGGAATACTTATCACAACTCCATAGCATAATTTAGGACATAAAGAAGGACACAAATCGATACAGTTTATAGCCTCCTATTTATAGTCATGGCATGCTTCATAACTATGAATAGGACACAAATCGATACAGTTTGTTGGACTCTGAGGATCTATCAACCTAGTGCTCTGATACCAAGTTTGTCATGACCCAAGCCTACGGCCTAGACGTGACACAATGAATAAGGAATCCAATGGTACCCCAAACAAGCCTTGTAACTTGTCATTACTCATCATTGGTCACGAAAACATATAAAGACATAAAGAGTAAAAATAGGGCAAAGGGACTAAGAGAACTCATATAAACATCATAAACAAGAGACAAGAGTCAAGCTCATCATAAGTACATGTCCAATAAATACCTTTAATACATAGAAAGAGCTGAGGTAAAGAGAAGCTACCGGGCTCACCCTTATAGTCAACATAGAGAATAAGAAATATGTATTATTACAAAGATAAGATCAACATAAACTGAGGTCCCCAGAATGGAGGACTCACCAACAATCTTGGAGTAGCACCAACCTAACCACCTAGATGAGGACGATGATCAACTTGGGCACCAATCGCTATATAGTGATATCATGTAGGCAAGAGTATACATTAGTACTTTGAATTTACTAAGTATGTGGGATGCAATACAACAATAAACATGCTCCATAGTCAAAATGCATACATTAGACTATAGGCATAGTATAGTAATATGGCATGTACGATCGATGCATAAGTTAAACATGTTAGGGTAAATCATGCTTATATAAGATATCATATATGTAGAAGAGACCAAGCTAGAATCCCAACATTGGATGGGAGATGCCACATACTCGGACACCCTGGTGGCAAGGTACTTACCCATCACATGGTAGATTTCATTCACACTAGGACACCCTAACCGAACATTTTATCAAATACTTAGCGGGTGTGTAATGGTGGTAAAAGAGCATGTAATTTAGAGATGAAATCATGTAGGAAAATTAGTGGTAAAACCTTTAATCAAGAACTTGCAATACCCCCAAGAGAAACACATCAAAAGCCCTCATCAAATCTAACATTAGATCCAAGATTTAGAGCCCAAAACATGCTAAAACAACCATACTTTCATGAACATAAATTACTGTGCTGTAAATTTTTGAATATACAAGACCCATATGTAAAATCTACTTTAAATCATGCAATATTAGTAAAAAGAGTGTTTAGGCACCATGGGTGAAAGGACCCAATTTCTTCACTAATAGCACCAGTCCACCCCAAGGTGACTTACTAGGCCTTATAATACCCTTCTCCAAAAAATCCATCAATTGCTCCTTCAACTCCATCAACTCTGTCGGGACTATATAGTAAGGGAGAATAGAAAGGGGTTGAGTATTGGGAAGGAGGTTTATATCGAAATCTATTTCCCTTTCAGGAGGAACACCAGGAAGCTCATCAAGAAAGATATCTAGAAACTTATTAACCACAGAAACTGACTCAATAGAAAGGACTTTGGACTCAATATCCCTAACCTTCATAAGCTGATAGAGACAACCCTTAGAAATAAACTTTTGGGATTTAAGACAAGAAATGAATCTATCCTTGACCACCACATTATGACTTTCTTACTCAAGGATGGTCTCATTAGGGAATTGAAATTTAACCCTACGGTTTCTACAATCAATAAAAGCATAATATGCATGCAACCAATCCATCCCAAGAATGACATCAAAATCAACCATATCTAATTCAACAAAATCTCATGGCAAGATTTTATGCAAAATGAACTCGAGACACTTTCTATAGACTCTTCTAGCAATAATGGATTCACCAATGGGTGTGCATACTTCATAAGGTTCACATAATACTTCAGGACTAACATCAGTTTTTTTGGCAACAAAAGGTGTAATAAAAGAAAGAGTTCCACCAAGGTCTATCAATGTATACATATAAAAATCAAAAACCTTTACCATACCTGTGAAGCACTACTCAAAGTTTAGTGACCCATAGAGGGGTATAGTTGAGAAAGTCGATGGTCATCCTCATAATTCTTTGTAATCTATCGGTGATGTCGTAACTTATGATCCTTTGCACCACCCTTGAAACGTGCATTAAACCTGTCAAACAATCTTCCAGATTGTACTTTCCACAATTGTAGCACGGAGGAGAAGCTTCAACACCAACACCCTTGCTTTTCCTTTAAGCATATGGGAAACTATAAATCTTGTGGCCCATCTTAGCCACATTCAAAGCATGCACCAGTGTTCCTCCATTATGTGTGGCTATGATTTCTCCTACATTTTAGGCACCTAGGGTGGGTAATCCCACCAATGCCACCTTTATTTTGGACCCATATTCTCCCCTCCTTTGAGGCCACCTGACAATCTCTCTTCTTATTCCCAACATCACCATATCAACTTCCGCCAAACACCTCCCTTGATGTTTCTTGCCACACCCTTGACAAGTTACAAAAGGGATCCTTTTCTTTTTGTACTTGTGAACTGGTAGACTAGTAGAAGATAAGCCACCACAAACTTGGTCCCTCTTAGCCTCACTCTCCTTCCTCTTATTCCTTGAAGTCTCGGGAACACCCACTTGTTGATTGAGTAGATCGGTTACAATTGTGGCTAATAACCATAGAGCATTACGAACCTCGAGATTAGATAAATCACCATTAGGAAGTTGACCCCCATGTAAGAGATGGTCACTGCCTTGCCTACCATTCTGAGTAGCTTGAGAAATATCTAAAATGCAATGGTTAAGAATTAAGAATAAGTCTTAGGTGACTTAAATTTATCACATGACATAGATGATGAAAAAGTGAAACATTTCCTAAAATGCCTCATAGACATGATGTGTTAGATTTCAAGGGCCATTAATAACCTAGTGCTGTAATACAAAGTTTGTTATGACCCATGCCTAAGGATTAGCTATGACATGGAGAACGGGAACGCGAAGAGACTTAGATAAGCCTCATAGCATATCAATCACACATCCTTGGTCGTGGAAGCAAAGTAAACAACAACAAGAGATATATAAAATGGGAAGTGGGACTAAGGGAAGACTTGAAGACAAACAAAGCATAAGAGTCAAGCTCATAACATAATAACATCATAATATCCAATATACACCTTTAAACTTTTAATGGAGTAGGGGATAAGATACTTTCCGGGATCACCCTCATAATGTAAGATGTTCAACATAAAGAAGTTTTATAAATAACAAGAGAAAAGTAGATAATGTCCTTGAACTTGAGGACTCACCAAACTTGTCTTTAAAGTATCTTACTAGCCACGTGGAGAATAATCAAGAGGAGCTCCGATCCCTACATGGTGATATCATATAGGCATAAAGTATGTATTAGTACATTTGAATATACTAAGTATGTAGGATGCAATGTAATAAGAGATAAGCCGATGTAGTCAAAATGCATAATCATAGTCAATATATAGCATAATCTCAATATGGCATGCATGATCAATGCTTAAAGTAAAACATGCTTATGAATAATTCATCTTGCATAGGATATATTATATGAGAAGATACCCTAGCTGATAAAAGTAAGACCAAGCGAGCTACAACCTGGAATTCCAGTGATTACCCCTCAATAGTAAAGAGGTGGTCTACTTGTCAAGGCAAACAATACTTCACATTATGGGAGCCTGTCCCATTTCGGAGAAGTAACCCCCTTTATGGGAACCTATCCCATTTTAGGGTGAATTTTATGATAAAATGAAATAAATGGATCCACTAGTACAGCAAGGGTATAACACAATACTATGTTGGCATATAGTTTGAGGAAAGGAGTATGGACCCTTGAAGATAGTCCATGCCAACATCTAATCGACCGGTGCTATATATAATCCCACGAAATACATGAAATATTCATAACTTTAATAACTTATAATAAACATGGAAACATGACATGAGTAGCTCTTAATCATACTTGACCTCTAATGGTGATCCTAACATGAAACATGAGAATAGATCAAAATCATACATGAACCATTGCTTTAACATGAATGGATCACAAGAGGTAAAATCTTAAAAATAGGGCTTAACTTTGTACTTGCATAATCAAACATAATTTCATGAATTAATAATATAATTTATAGCCCATATTCATCATCAAATCACTTAACTTGTAAAATATGTAAATAACTTGAAAATTCTTAATTTGACATTTCGTTGAAAACTTGGTGGACCTATATGAGGACATGTTCAAATCATGCAAGATGAAGACACATTCAAATCATGCAAAATGCAAGAGTATAAATCATAAAATAGTGAAGTTAATGCATCTTAAAGTCATGTAAATAAGCCCGCCGACATCATGGTAAAACTCTATCATGGGCAACTTGTTAATCATATCAGAACTTCACAAATAGTTTATAGATTTCATACCTTGAATCATGTATGGTCTCAATAAACAAAGATCACTTCATAGTATAAGCTCAAGATAGATATTTATGCATAATTAACAATATTTGACAAAAAGCCCAACATAAATTGTGCTAATATTTCATAATAATAGATACCAATAAGTAATACAACTTGAAATCATGCAATTTTCATAAAATGAAAGATTGGCTTCATGGGCGAAAGGACCTAATGGTGAAACCTACATACCTAAATTTAGGGGATTCCTTGATGTAGACATGAAGGAGACTTGAAGTTTAAATGAAGTTCTTGAGATCTAGAATTAAATTTTAGATACTAGAATTTTTATGAAGTATTTGTTTAAGTCTTGGAGAGGATTTTGAGAGGGTCTTGAGTGATATAGAGTTGAAAAATTGCTAAGTATAGGTGTTATCATGCATATGCGGACATTGGGTAATGACTCCAAGGCCCTCAAAATGAGAGAACCAAGGAAAAAAACACACTAGTCTACATCAGGTCCATGATGTAGACCCATCATGCAGGCAACTCCAACACTGATCTGCGCCTCTAGCACGTCCCAACCAAGGCACGGATTGCTATTGGAAATCAAATTTTTGTTAAAATAATTTTTCACTACGGGTCCTCTAAAATTGAGATTATACCTATTTCCCACTCAATTTGGCCCCCTGATCAAGAATATAAAGTTAGATTTTTGATATAGCGCATGAATTTTATGATATATGAAAATTACGATTATGGGCATTTCTAAAGCACACTTATGGGCGTTTTTAGGGAGTTTCATTAATCATAGCATGAATAACTTGTAAGAGACATGATAACATGACATGAATAGCTCATTCACATGTTTGACCTTTACTAGTGAGCCTAACTTGAATATGAGAGTAATTAATAATCATACATGATCCCTTACTTTGACATGAATGGCTCATAAGAGGTTAAACTCTTTGAATTAGGGTTCAACTTGATACTTGTTAAATCATAGATACTTTTCATGGATTCAATAAATGCTTAAAAGACCTTTATCATCATGAAATCACTTGACTTGTAAATCATGTAATAGTTCATCAACAACTTAAGAACTATTGTCATGTAATTTTATCAAACACATGTGGGTTCATGATACTTGTTCAAAACCATGCAACTCAAGAGTAAAACAGGAACAGTAAACTTAATCCAAATTGACTCACCAATATGGTAGTAAAACCCTAATTTTGGGTATCTTGAAATTCGTCTCAAAATTCACCATAGTTCGCAGTTTTCATGGTTCACATCATACATAACTTCAATGCACATAAATAAAATCATAGTATGAGATTAAAATAGATATTCATGCATAGTCAATTAATACTTGATAAACCCCAATATAATTTATGTTTATAATTCATAACAAGAGATATCCATAGGTAATATAACTTGAAATCATATAATTTTCATAAAAAGAGAAGGTTGGGCTCCATGGGTGAAAGGACCCATGGATGAAGACCCACATACCTCAAACCTTGA
>JAOTQJ010092735.1:0-11938 GCA_025642045.1 Solanum sejunctum
TTACATAAGCTATTTTCATCATCATAACATCAATCATATCATATCTCATGCTTTGAATCTTTAATTCCTCAAGAAACTATTACCATATATTTTGTCAAACACTTTATGTGTGTGAAATTATAATATAAAATCACGAAATATAGAGATAAAATCACAGAATAAAATTCATTCTAAAACCATCAAGCAATGTAGTAAATTATGCCAATTTTATATCAAATTTCAAAGGACCAGCACGTAATTTGTGGATTTGTTTGTAATTTCGCATATAAACTCAAATAAATGAAATTAACTCAATTATTTAAATCATGAGATTTTCACTAGCCAACTCATATGCATGAACTCAACTAAGTAAATAAATCAGTGCATGGACGAACTTAGTCCTACAATTTTAGCAAGCCTTACATGCCTGAAAATTTGAAGAACAACCAATCATCTAT
Organism: Solanum sejunctum; assembly: GCA_025642045.1. Lineage (NCBI taxonomy): Eukaryota > Viridiplantae > Streptophyta > Magnoliopsida > Solanales > Solanaceae > Solanum > Solanum sejunctum. The sequence continues at coordinate 438 of JAOTQJ010092735.1, forward strand.
CAATTTTCATGTTTGAACTTGAAACTCTCGCTTTTCTCTCTTTTCTGGTGCTCTCAAGAATTCCTAAGTGTGTTTTAGGGGGTAATAAACTTAGGGTTATGCTATTGGACTTAAATTAAGTCGAATAATCATAGGATTTAATGAGAAGGTATAGGAATAGACAAAAATACCCTCTACAAAATTGCTGACAGTAATTATGAGACCCCGTCTACGTGGTGTGGTTCCACCTATGGTCTATAGATAACCTATCCTAGGAGAGGGTGTCCAAGAATTTGGTTACTGGAAATTGACATGGAACTCATGCAACCTCTTTTACGGGCTATATGTTAGAGTAGTTCCATCTCACAACTTGTAACTTAAGATCCTGAAAAGTTAATTTTTGAACCAACAAGCTACGAAACATAATCTATGGGCCATGGATTAGTATACTTGTTGTATGTTGTCTTGTACATGGGCCATAGACTTATAATAATTTTACCAAGTCACCTAAGTATCTACAAGGCCTCATCTATGTGCCATAGATCACTGTACGAGTTGTAGATGTCCTTCGTGCCTTTTTTTCTAGTGTTCTTTTTCTTGGTTGTTTTCGTCAGTTTTCTCTATGCATCTACTCAGACTAAGTGGAAATAATTAGGGGTGTTACAACTCTTGTAGCTTAATTTCTGAATTTGATAGATGTCTATTTCTAGTTTTTTTCTGGCCCCGAGTTGTGTTCTATTTCGAGACACAAGTTTGAGAAGCTGATTAGGACCATTTTATGGATTCAATTCCAAGTTTCTGATACGGGTCTCACTTTTTGACTTAGTATCACAAATCGATCCATCTTCAATTTTTTTTATTTTTAATGTCAAAATGATCGTAATGATATTGTGATTTAGTTTTTTATAGCATGGCGGTGTTTTGAGATCGTTAGGAAGAAACAAGTTCTAGTGAAGTGACTTAGAGCACACATGTTTGGTCTATAGGTAAGCTATGTCTTTCCTTCTTCTAATACTAAGTTTGAGTATGTGAATTTATGTGGATATGTATAAATATGGGTGGAGAATTTGCTAAGCATGCCTTTTTTATTAGCATTCCTGATTTTTTGACATTTTTGAGTACGGTGGGTACTTGTATTGTTATTTTTGACTATCTATACTTTGTAGCCTGACTTGTACGAATTTTTGTGTATAATTGAGCATATTGACCTTAGACTAGTGGAAGCCATAAATATGTGATATTCTAGAATTGGTAGGCTTTATTCTTTCTTTGTAAAGTTATTTCGAAAGTCTTAGATCTTTGAAGACTGATATAGCAGACTTGGGTCTGATAGAAATAAAACTTGTCTAGGTAGCAATGTCGCTCCTATGTCTTATCATCCAGAAATTCCTATTTTATTAATTCATTGGTCATAGCTATTCTCATTCTAAGGTTTAAATCTAGGATATTAAATTTGGTTCACATGGATGGGTATTTGGGATGCAGTTGATATGAATGCCCTCAACAGTTACTTTGATACCCTCGGTGAGCTTCCAGCTTTTCGCTCTAGCCTCGCCGCCATTATTATCTTTTAGTGAGCATTTAAATTTATGCTCCTGCAACCCCGACATTAGTAGATTTACAACAAGAATTCATATTTACACTCCGTCCATGACTCCAAGATACTTCTTGATTGTAACCTTATTCAATTGGCAGTAGTCAATACACATTCTGAGTAACCCATCCTTTTTCTCAAGAATAGAATTGGAGAACCTAAGGTAGAGACATCATCTTTATAAAGCCATTCTCTAGGCAATCTCTCAACTACTCTTTCAACTCTTTTAACTAAGTAGGGGCGATTCTATATGGCCAAACAGAGATAGATTAGGTGTCAAGGAGAATTTCTTTGTCGTGATCCAAAATAGGGCCTAGACGTGACACGGCGAATGGGGAGCCCGTGGGGTCCCCAAACAAGCCTCTTAACTAATCATTACACATCATTGGTTGTTGAAGCATTTAAATTACATAAAGGAGTAGAAATAGGGGCACTAGGACAAAGGGGAAAGCTCACATAACATCATAATCAAGAGACAAACGAGTGAAGGATCATACTATAGATACATAGCATGTCAAACAACACCTCTACTACATAGATAAGAGCGGGGGCCAACACAAAGTAACTGGGCTCACCCTCGTAGTCAAATTAGAAAATAAAGAAGAGTGTCTCAATACATAATAAGAGAAACATGTACCAAGGTCCCCGAAGTAGAGGACTCACCAACTAGCTTGAGTAGTACCGAACAAGCCACATGGAGGAGGAGGATCAACTTGGGCTCCGATCCCTACATGGTGATATCATGTAGGCAACAGTATGTGTTAGTACATTTGAATATACTAAGCATGTAGGATGCAATGCAACAAGAGATAGGCATCATAATCAAGATGCATAATAATAGGCAATTGTCACCATATAACAAGATGACATGTATGATCAACGCTTAGGTAAAATATGCTTAAGTAACACATGCTTATATAGGATATCATATGTGTAGAAGAGACTAAGAAAGATTTCCAAAGTACAAACCCTTTAGTCGGTTGCTGATGATCTCACCCTATCACCCTAGTAGTGAAGTAGAAACCCCTCACATGGTTGATGATAATCTCATCCTATCACCCTGGTGGCGAAGTACAAACCAATCATATGATTTATGATAATCTCTCCCTATCACCCTGGTGCTAAAGTACAAACCCCTTGTATGGTTGATGATAATCTCACCCTATCACCCAGGTGGCTAAGTACAAACCCCTTACATGGTTGATGAGTAAAACCCCATCTCAGTTATCCGAGCTCTTAGTCTTCCTGAATAAGGAATGGTCTGATGCAACACTTTATATTAGAATATATCATTTACATAAGCTCTTTCCATCATCATAACATCAATCATATCATATCTCATGCTTTGGATCTTTAATTCCTCAAGAAACCATTACCATACATTTTATCAAACACTTTGTGGGTGTGAAATTATAATATAAAATCATGAAATATAGAGATAAAATCATGCAAGAAAATTCATTGAAAAACCATCAAGCAACATATCGCAACATCCCTAAGCAATATATATCAAAACCCCTCATTAAATCTTACAAGAGATCATAGATTTATAGCACAAAATATAGAAAAACAGTCACAACTTTACATAGCTTTAACATAGTCCATAGATATGTTCATACTAGTAAACTCAATTATAAAATCAACTTTAAATCATACAAGTTAAGTAAAAAGCATATCAGGGCACCATGGTGGAAGGATCCAATGGTTGGAACCCACATACCTTAGCTTTGGAGAATTTCTTGAAGAATTCTTTATTGGAGACTTGAAGCTTGAAGAAAATCCTTAGATCCGGATGAGGATTTTGGGACTTGAATTTTGAGAGGAAAATTAGTCTAAGTGTTTGAGTGAGTATTGGGGAATGCTTAGGATGATATGAGGGTAAAATAAGGCTAAGTATAGATATTTTAACATATGGGAGAGTCTAGGCCTAAGAATTAAAACACTTGGATCAAAAAATAACCTGGCACCATTTTTGAACCTGTGCATGTCACGAGGCTGGCGCAGAAATAGTATTGTTTTTGTGCCACTTCAAAATTTCATAATTCATTTCGCTTTCTTAAAAATTGGGGTTAGACCCATTTCCCACTCCATTTTGCCCCTTGAACAAGAATATGAAGTTGAATTTTCTAAATAACAAATAGATTTTTAGATATATAGAAATTATGATTCCGGGCAATTTTGATACAGGTTTTTGGCACTTTTTAGGGTCATTTAATTATATCTCGAAGTAGATCTCCCTATTAGGAGGGAGTACCACCATATTCTCAGAAAAATACTTTAGGAAACTCATTCACAATCGAGATATACTAGAGTTTAAAAGGATCAACATCAACAGACTTAACTCGCACGAGATGATAGATACACCCCTTAGAGATTAGCTTCCTAGCCTTAAGGTAAGATATAAACTTACCTTTAGGTGCAACAGAATCTCCCTTTAACTATATGATAGGTTCACTTGAAAATTGGAATTTGACAGTCTGTGTTCTACAATTGACAGAGGCATTACAGGTGTGGAGCCACTCCATGCCAAGAATTATATCAAAGTCAACCATTTCCAACTCTATCAAATCAGAAAGAGTACCCCTATGATTGATGGACACTATGTAATCCCCATAGATTGTCTCAACTAGGATAGACTCACCAATAGGTAGAGAAATAGAAAATGGCTCAAGCAAGCATTCAAGAAGAATCTCAAATCTACTAGCCACATATGGTGTCATGAATGATAAATTTGCACTTGAATCTAGCAATGCATAACAATCAAAAGTAAATACACGGAGCATCCTCGTTATAACATTTGGTGTAGCATCTTTGTCCTAGAAGTTCTACATCATATACAGATAGTTTGTCATACCACCTGCTCCTGGTACAGAACCTCTTTGATTACCTTTGGCTAGTGGTGTGTAGATGAAGACCAAACCTTATTTCCCAATAATGGACATTCTCTTTGAAAATGACCCATTTGACCACACTTGTAGTAATTATTCCCTCCATCTTGTATTCTCTTAAATGCATCCTGCCACATTTCCTATAAGCTGGCTTCCCTTTTGAACAAAGGGTCATACTGGTCTGAGAACCTTGTGCTCTGAAGTTCTGCTGATCTTGGGACTTTTGATCATACTTGTGGCTCGGTGTTAGTGCACTCACTGAAGATGGTGTATAACCTGAAGGTCTCTTTTTGAAGTATGTCTTGTCTCTCTTGCCTTGCTTAGGCTGAATAGACTCAGGACCTGTCGATTTGATCTTCTTACTCAGACGCTCTTCTCTATATTTCTTCTTATCCTCCTCAAGTTATTGTGCGTAGCCCATGACCCTAGAAATATCTATACATGGAATCAAAGTTGTTGCCTTTCACTCCTTCTTCACATGTTTATCCAAGCTAGTTATGAACTTTCTCATTCTCGCCCTCGTGTCCTTGACTATCTCTGGAGTAGACCTGGATAGCTGGATAAACTTGAGTTTGTATTCTTTGATGATCAACTCTTCTTGCTTCAAGTTCATGAACAGCTCAATCTTCGACTCCCTCAGCTCTTAGGTAAAGAAGTGATCAAGGATGTCACTCTCAAATTCACTCCATTCAGCAGGCTCAGCATCCTCACCTCGACCCTCTTCCCATTGATTATACCAAATGTTAATCACATCCTTCAATTGATAAGTAGCAAGCTCAACTACCCCAATCTCAGTTGCATGCATGACTTTCAGGACTTTCCACATCTCATTAATGAAATTCTGAGGGTCCTCCTCAACCTTTGACCCTGTGAAGACCGGTGGGTCCATCTTTAGAAGGTCCTTAAATCTAGTTATTGCAGTTGGCTCCTTGAGCTAGAACTAGGAGCCTGTGAACTCCGATTTCCACTCTAAGCAGCTACTACTTGGATGAGTATAGTAATTGCTCCTATGAAGTCAACCTCTATGGTTGGAGAAGGTGGAGCAGTAGGTGTCCGTGGAACAACACTGACTCTGGCTAGTCAACCTAGACCCCTTGTTTCCATTTAAGTACGCACCACTTGGGTTGGGTTCTCAGTATTGTCATTCGGGGTACTTCTTTGAGTGATGGTACATTTAGGAGGCATAACCTGCAAAGGCATAATGCACGAGTTAGAAAGGAGCTTTATAGAGTTTCAACTCTATTGCACGAACTTAGAATACAAGAAACTATAATAATTCATAATGTCCTATAGACTTCTGCTTATAAAGTGTATTCCACAATACACCCACAAACAAGACTCTACTTGACATGACTTTATAGACTCCATAGGACAATTGAACTCTGTCCTCTGATATAAAGTTTTTCATACCTAGAAAGGGTACCCTCGATGTGGTAGACACTTGACAAACAATTTTTGATTCCCCAAGAGAACTACTAAGCTTTATCATCATATCTTACTCAACAACGGAAGAAATACACAGAGAAAATACTAAATAGATAAATAACTAAAACTCTAATAAAATAATCACCTATGATCAAGTTTGGAAAAGTAAGAGAAATCGTCAACCTCTATTCAATGTCTAAAAAGCCTCTACCTTTAACGTCTATATGGTAATATGATAGGCCATGGCTACCCGATTCCAAGAAAATAGTAATAACCAATAAAAAGTGAAAAGTAAGAGTCCTCCGGATGCAAGAAGGGTCCACCAACTTTAGATACAAAGGATTGAACTCAATGGTGTACCTGCTGAAGTCCTTTATCACTTGAATCTGCATCATTAAAATGCAGACCCAAATAGGCATCAGTACATGGAATATACTGGTATATAAAATAGCTCAAGAAAACAGATAAGGATAGGACTCAAATCAACTGACTCAACTCAGGACTCAACTCATCAACTCATGATTTAACTCAGTGATTGTGCAAGTTTAAGGTTTTGAAACCATGCTTTAAATTACACTTTATGTTTTATGCTACTCAGTAGTAAATGATAATATTCTCTGTCAAGTGTTGCTTGAAAGTTTCTCTAACTGACCAACTCCCACCACTATGAGTCTGGTGATGCACAACAATGTAGATATCATTGTCATGCCTGTCCTAAACTTTCCAAGATAAAGGATGTCAACTTTTCTCTCTCTCGAATCCAAAGAGAATGTTGATCATTTAGGACATGAACCACCATAGTTAACTGCATGACTATCCTACGCTGGCAATGTAGTTCTGGAGTGTTATCTCTTACCCGCTCGATGTTCAATACTCCTTCTAAGACTAAATTATGCTATTGCAACCAAACTCAAACTTATGTTTCTGATTTATCTCAAACAACCCTACTCAATTTCTCAACAGCTCAACAATTTGGAATTTAAAATTCATGCATACAAATAAAGACTCTAACTCTCATCATGCAAGACTCCAACTTATATGGTTATTCATTCTCATCATGCCAGACATACTAATCACACAGGCATGTAAGGTGCTCAGGTCATACTCATGCAAGAACAAAAATATGTATATGCATCCTCATACTCAATCATTCTCAATTTACTCAACTCAGACAATCACAGTCGTAGTCTTAATATGATCAATGAAACAAGGTCAAATAGAATGATACAATTTAGAGTTTGTAATAATGTATACCAATTTATATCAAATTTCAAAGGATCGGCACATAATTTATCGATTTGTTCATAATTTCTCATATAAACTCAAATAAATGAAATTAACTCAAAGATTTGAATCATGACATTTTTACTAGTCAACTCATATGCATTACCTCGACCAAGTAAATAAATGGGTGCATGGACGAACTTAGTCCTACAATTTTAGCAAGCCTTACATGCCTGAAAATTTGAAGAATAGCCAATCCTCTATCGATCCTCATATTTGAACTTGAAACGCTCGCTTTTCTTTCATCTCTGGTGCTCTCAAGAATTCCTAAGTGTGTATTAAGAGGTAATAAACTTAGGATTATGCTATAGGACTTAAATTAAATCAAATAATCATAGGATTTAATTAGAAGGTATAGGAATAGAGAAAAATACCCTCTAAAAAACTACTGACAGTAATTATGAGACCCCGTCTATGGGGTGTGGTTCCACCTATGGGCTATAGATGGCCTCTCCTAGGTGAGGGTGTCCAAGAATTTGGTTACTGGAAATTGACATGGAACTCATGCAACCTCTTTTATAGGCCATATGTTAGAGTAGTTCCATCTCACAACTTGTAACTTAAGATCCTGAAAAGTTAATTTTTCTACCAACAAGCTATGAAACATAATCTATGGGCCATGGATTAGAATATTTGTTGTATGTTGTCTTGTACATGGGCCTTAGACTTAGAATAATTTCACCAAGTCACCTACGTATCTATGAGGCCTCATCTACGAGCCGTAGATCACTCTACGGGTTGTAGATGTCCTTCGTGCCTTTTCTTCTAGTGTTGTTTTTCTTGGTTATTTTTTCAGTTTTCTCTACACATCTACTCAAACTAAGTGGAAAGAATTAGGGGTGTTACAGTTCTTGTAGCTTAATTTCTGAATTTCATACATGTCTATTTTCTAGTTTTTTTCTGGCCCCAAATTGTGTTCTATTTCGAGACACAAGTTTGAGAAGTTGATTAGGACCATTTTATGGATTCAATTCCAAGTTTTGGATACAGGTCTCACTTTTTGTCTTAGAATCACAAATCAATCCATCTTCAATTTTTTTTTTAATGTCAAAATGATCGTAATAATATTGTGATTCAGTTTTTGATAGGATGGCGGTGTTTTGAGATTGTTAGGAAGAAACAAGTTCTGGTAAAGTGACTTAGAGCACACATGTTTGGTCTGTAGGTAAGCTATATCTTTCCTTCTTCTAATACTAAGTTTGAGTATGTGAATTTATGTGGATATGTACGAATATGGGTTGAGGATTAGCTAAGCGTGCCTTTCTTATTAGCATTCCTGATTTTTTGGCATTTTCAAGTACGGTGCGTACTTGTATTGTTATTTTTGACTATCTATACTTTGTAGCCTGACTTGTACGAATTTTTGTGTATAATTGAGCATATTGACCTTAGACTAGTGGAAGCCATAAATGGGTGATATTCTAGATTTGGTAGGCTTTATTCTTTCTTTGTAAAGTTATTTTGAAAGTCTTAGATCTTTGTAGATTGATATAGCAGACTTGGGTCTGATAGAAATAAAACTTATCTAGGTAGCAATGTTGCTCCTATGTCTTATCATCCAGAAATTCCTATTTTATTAAGTTCATTGGTCGTAGCTATTTTCATTCTATGGATTAAATCTAGGATATTAAATTTGGTTCACATGGATGGGTATTTGGGATGCAGTTGATATGACCGCCCTCAACAGTTACTTTGATACCCTCGGTGAGCTTTCAGCTTTTCGCTCTGGCCTCGCCGCCATTATTTTCTTTTGGTGAGCATTTGAATTTATGCTCCTGCAACCACGACATTAGTAGATTTACAACAAGAATTCATATTTACACTCCGGCTGTGACTCCAAGATACTTTTGATAACCATTTGAATTTACTCTATGGCCTCGATTCTATAAATGCTTTTAGCATGCATTTGAATTTATTCTCCGACCCCATCATTTTGCTAATTCTTTGAGATTGGAATAAGGCTTAGGTTATGTAATCTCAATCTCGGCTTGTTAATTAGCTTCCTAGTAGATTTAGCTATTTTGTGCACCTGTCGAATTTATGAGGGTCCATTCAGTTTTTTATTCTAGTTTCTTAGCACGCACTTTGCATGTGTATCCCATATCAATGAATATATATAATTTATAAATACTACATGAGTACTATTGAATATATCATAATCTAACTTTTGCATAAGGTTCACACACACACATACACACACACATATATATATACTAGGCTTACCGCACGTGCGTTCCACTTGAGATTCAAATGAGAGACGACTCTTAAAGAAGTTTGCAGCATTAGAGAAAAGAAATTTTGCATAAACATTGTCCTCCAAGATAGGTATCAGCTTAGTAGCTCGAGGGTGCGTGTGAAGTAGAGCAAAATGGGACAGAGGGAGCATATGTCTTGCATTAGGCAAGTCAAAGATTGAATTAAAGTCTAAAGATGACCTTTATGCAACATAGAAAAAGAAACTTTTGTTTCACACTTATCAGATTTGTATTATTACATACTGTACTATAATTACATTTATTTATAGGAGTAACCAGAGACTCTATAATTCTTTCCTTTTTCCAGGGAAAATTTCAATTTGTAATGTAGTGGTCGTTTGAACCATGTTTAGAATTGTGCTGCTGCAATCTCAGCATGCAGTTTTATCACAAGTCAGTTCTTCTGGTCATTAATTATTCTAATATATATATTTGCAGATTAGGAGAGTTTAGGGTAAGCCCTTCAAATGGGTCCAAAGCTCAAGTCATTACAAAAATTTACTTTTCTAATAAAAGTAGTTTCAGAGTTGTCTAAGTCAAGAGTATGTCTTAACATAAACAACAAAGGAACTTCATACAACTACAAAACAATGTCAAAATTCTGCTGAATTCCTTGGGTTCCTTCACTTGCTAGAAGATCAGCAGCTCTATTCTCTTCCTTGACCCTGGGTGTGCAGTGAACATCTACTATGCTTTGACCAAGCTTCACTGTAAAAACATCGTTCAAGTAAGAATAAAATGTCATGAAAAATGATCAGTCTCAAGGTACAACTCCAAAGCAATTACTACTGAAAAGAAGAGGCATTAAAAAAAAGAGTGTTAGAGACTTAAATCCAAATTTCAACATAACACCTAATTTCACAAACGGAGTCTCTAGAGGTTACAGTGTACGCAAACTTTAGCCCTCCCTTAGCAACCACCTCTTCAGCATGTCTAGACCCCAACCATGATGTAGCTGCAATCTTTGTAGTCAAAGCCCACCCTGCTTTATCAGGTGTATCATGAGGTGCAGTTTGAGACATAATATCAGTATAAATGTTAAGAGTTAGCCTAATAGCTTAAAACACACAAGCTTTCTCCAACTATTTGATTAGCCCAACATCTAACAACTCACAACCTATCACCGACTCTTTAAGGTTGACATATATCTATCAAACAGTTACAGTAAGCTGCCCGAATATCAGTTGTTACAGAATCCAAAAGTTCAGCGGCATGTTTCTTAAATGTCCCTTCTTCTTGAACTACCTCTTCATCAACTAGGAGTTTCACCCCGTAACCAAGCTTCGAATTTCCCCTCTCAAGGCGGATAGTTAGCTTATGAAGGTCTTCCTTTGTTGTTTATGTCAACACATTAAGAAGGCAACCTGTAAACCGCTCATCTGCTGATACTCCCAATTTTGAAAGCCTATTGAATGTTCTTATGACATCACATATCCAACCTGCTTTTCCATAACACTGAATAAGCGAGGTCAAGACAATGATATTCAGATCAAAGCCTTCTTCCATCATCTCATTCAATGTGGATTCCGCCTCCGAGACCTTTCTACTACAAGAATATATGGTGATTAAAGAAGAGTACATCCCGCTGTCAGGTTGGCAAGTCCCCGAGGCTAAGCCTTTCATCTCCTCAAAAATGCTAACGGCCTCATCTGTTAGTCCGATATCACCGCACATTGCCAAAAGTGTATAATATAAATCCACACTATAATGAGCCCTGCCATAAGCCTGGATGAGTGTGGCATAAGTATCCCAACTTGGTTGAAAGTCGTTGCTTAGCATTTCCCCATAAATGTTCTTTGCCAGCCATGGCCTCCTTACTTTCCCATAGCATCCAACAAACTATTATACACATTCATGTTAGGCTTTTGACCGAGCCCTTTCATTTCCTTATGCACATTCAAGCACCCATCAAAATTTTCTTGCAGCCCCATAAGTCCTAAGCAGAGTCACAAATGTTACAACATTTATATGCTATTTCTCTATCCTCTCATGATCATGAAAATTCAATGCCATATCTACATTCCAAGCTTTACCATAAGCAGATTGTAAGTTAAGTGTGATACATAAGTAGGATAG
>JAOTQJ010092746.1:0-11937 GCA_025642045.1 Solanum sejunctum
AAATATTCACCTTAGGTCAATTTTTTTAAAGAAAACTTTTTCAAAAATAACTAATATCCTCAATCAGTATGCATTTTTTGTGTAATGTATGTGTCAGTGTAGCCCAAGCAATCATGAATTCACATTGCAACACTCATTATTGTATCACTATTTTGCTCATTTTTTGTGATGTCCAAAGAGGGAAGATTTGTCAAGCCTAAAGTGATTAGGTGATATGCTGATCTTCTTAGCCTGCTTTGATAGCACAAGACTTCAATAATTTGTCATAATAAAAAATAGAAAAAATTAATGAATTAATTTTCATATCTGCGTGCCTCTCAAGAGAATTGATGACTGCATTAAAGATGCAATACTTTCACTAGTGAGATGATGACAATTTTGAAGAACTACAAATTACAGGATAGAAAACCTAAAGCCTCCTATTCTTCCTTTTCCTTAATTGTAGTTCCTGTGTATGTTCCCCATTACCATTTTGACAATAAACAAAAATATAGAAGAACGTTCACCAATATAATTAGAATAATAGTTGAAGTAATAGATATAGCTAATGTATCTTTACGGTATACTGACACTGGATGATCCCTATAGATTCTTCAGGCTATAATAGATTTTTTAACAGGAATGGAAACACTAGAAGGCTCAAGAAGCCACTCTGAATTGATCCCAAACTTCATGGCTACATGTACTATCACAAATAATAATGTAGCACCTGAGTCTAATAATAAATAGATATCATAAGTAAAAACTTTGAGTATATCAGTAACCACATTTGGTGAGTTCTCTACTCTTGTTTAGTGCCATGACATATAGAAGGTTAGTGCTCCCGCTTGTCTTTGATGTAGCATCTCTCTGAACTGACTTAGCCTATGGTACTAAAGGTTTACCCTGTGATACTAAAGAAATTAATTAAGGTATGATATTCCTAATGTTTTGCCTCCTCATACGACACTCCTTTAAAAAGCTCCCGACCTAACCACATCTAAAATAACCCTTTGTGCCCACAAGGCACTTTGTTGGATAAGACCTACCACACTTACCACAAATCAAATAACGAGATGATTCTTAAGCCACACTCCCCTATGGTTGGCTGTCCCGAACTCTCCAGCTCTATGATCCCTACTTATTTCTAGCCCTTGGTGCAGGTGCACTAACAGATAAAGGTGCTGGTCCAGATGTCATAGGCTGAAAGGATGAATGACTAGCACCTCCAACCCACTTCTTCCCTATCTCATGGCCTAATGTCTTGGCCCTTTTATTTCTGTACTTTTCCCTTTCCTACATCTCTCTTCCTCAACTTGCTGCACATTAGTCATCAAGCGAGCGATGTCTATATCACCAAGTAGCATGTACTTCTGCCCTCTCTCTTAGTCATTTGAGAGAGCCTAGATACAAAGAAATCCATCCTAGTATGTATATTTGCCACCATAGTTGAAGCATAATGGGATAGTTGTATGAATTTGAGGTTTTACTCCAACGCACTCATAGTTTCCTACTTTAGATTCAAGAACTCCCTCACCTTAGCATGCCTAAATTTTATAGGAAAGTATTGTCACAAAAAGACTTCCCCAAACACTATCCAACTCAAAGTTGGAGTCCTTTCTACTCTACCTCCCTTCCACTAATCAAAATAGAGTCTAGCTACTCCCTTGAGCTGGTAGGTAGCCAACTCAACTCGCTCTGGATCACTTGTGTGTATGACTTGAGATACTTTCTAAAGATACTCAATGAAGTTATCAAAATCCTCATTCACATCAGACTTTATGAACTCAGGTGGGTTCATCCTTAGAAATTCATGAACCCTAGTAGTTTAACCATTATGTTTGCACTCTCCTTGTAAACCTTTTTATGCAGTGGATACCTATGCCAATGTTTGGATAGTTTGGAGGAGCTCAGTACTAGAGATATCTGCCTGTGGTGGCCGCTCAACAGGCATAGATGGACCTCTAGGTCTCTCAGGAATTGATGGATCAAGTTGGTTTGCAATTTGGCTAGCTAGAGGTCCTTTATCCCTAGCTGGTCTAGCGGCTCTGTGTGGAGGCGTGATCTGAAAAGCAACGTGTGAACTCATGAGTTAGAATAGATTAAACAGAGTCAAATTTTAAAGTACGAAATAGAATAACAATTGATAGTGGCATTTACTAATGCTCTGTAGCCTCTATATTATGGATGTGTCACACTTCACACCAATAATACAAACTCTACTAGATACAATTTCATAGACACCCTAGGACGCTTGAACTCCATGCTGTGAAACCAAGTTTTTCATATCCCGAGTTTACACTCTGGACGTGGCCGGTACCGAGAATCATTTCTGGTCCCAAACGAACCACTTGGTATGGCTACTCTAATTAGCGAAAGACTTAAATAGTAAGTGATAGTTTTAGATATAATGAACTAAAAAGGCTGTAATAATCTGAACAAACTAAAGAGAAGACATAACTCAACAATAAATGAAAGTAAGAACTAAAACTCATATCATCTGATTTATGAAACTTCTAACCAAGATAATCTGAAATAACTATCTTTATAGACCCACTGTAACCACAACTAAAAATGAGTATTGAAACAAAAATTAGGCTCCAAAGCTTCTGACTGGTAGGAGGCTCCACCAGTAGCTAAATGAAGTATTAGTCCTTAATAGAGCATCTGTTGAGGGACTTTTCACCTGCGTCTGTATCATAAAATGATGCAGGTCTAAAGGGCGTCAGTACATAGCATGTATGAGCATGTAAAATAGCCAAAATAGGAAACTCATGATAAAGCACTATACACAGAATTAGCTAAAAGCATGTCTCAAAATACGATAATAAAAATAATAAATAAAGTGTATGCTGAAAGTAATATTATATGTTAAAACTCTATATGCAAGAATTAGCTTACTTTAGCTTGGGGAGTTTCTCAAATCGATAACCATCACTATGAGTCTCATGATGACACATCGTCTTGCCCATGCTGCCAAAGTCATTCCATACTTTGCTAGTGTAAGGGATGAAGTACAAGGGGAGTGGATCCATCCCAAAATTGGGCCATTTCAGTGGCAAATGAAGAGTTGTACTCTTGGTATAATCCTATCCTACATTGGAAACATAGTTTATGAGTTTGAATTATTATTACTCTTACTCATATTGGTACTCAATACTACTCCCAAAAGTATTAATTATATGCTCATACTTAAAGAATATATTTGCTCAAAGTGTTACTTTTATTCTCTTTGGTACTTAGCCAACTTAATATTCTCTTAAATTTTCTCAAAATTATCTAAAATCATAGGTTTCATGCTTTACTGTTCATAAAATACTTATGCTAATACTTTTCTGCATTTAAAGCAAGACTTTAAAATTCCAGATTTTTGTAGTAACTTTACGGTTTAACTAGTTTAGCAATTAGAAGTAGTATCTTGAAGTAGGACCTCAATATAGTGGAAAAAATTAGTAATTTTCATTCTTTTCTTCGAAAATAAGATAAACAAGTACATTTACTCATAATGAAGAAATTCTATTCTCAATAAATAACTTGATATTTGAAGAAACTAATAGTTACATGATGGTAAGATAATTTAGTAGGATTTTTTTAAGCCTTATATACCTGGAAGAACTAGATTCTTGAAGAATTTTGAATTAAGGTGCTTGAAAGCCCTAACTTTTTTCTCGTTTTGGAATTACATTCTAACTTTGGAGAATGTTCTGAGTGTAATAAAGTTAAAGGATAACATTTAGGAATTTAATTAGGTGAAAAACTGTTAATTTTAGGCTTAAAGGGTGAGAAAGGAGGAAAATACCTTTTCTTGAAAATACTGTCCAAGTTATCTATGGGACTATCTATGGTTCGTAGAAGCTCATATGGACCGTAGAATCCATAAAAATTGAGGTGGATTTTGGGTTCCTAAAATTCATTCTATGGGTCCAAACTATGCTTAGTAAGAGCTTTTACGACCCGTAATTAGATCTGTAGAGTTTGGGACCAAAAATGAACTTGCAAAAGTCATTTCATGAGTTGATAATATGGGTCATAGTTCAATCCATGATCCATAAGTCAGGGTCATAGAATCAACTTTGCTCTGGTGGGTCGTAGTAAAACGGTCATAACGTTTTGCTCCAAACTCCAAATGAAACAATCTTGGCGACATTCGAAAGATAATTCAAAGATCTTTAATTTGATCTATCATGAACGATATAATTCTTTGTGTGCTGAGAGTTATAGTCATTTAAAGTTGACCCTTGCATAATCTAATGCGAACAACTTAATCGATAGGAAAGTTTTAAACTCAACTAAGTACTAGAGGTCTCTCATGACCCGAATCTACTTCCGATGCACTTTTCACATATATTAATGAGTCTTAAAATATAGGTAAAAGTAAGGCATCATTAATTTCAAGATTACGTATTTGCGACGAAAATGTTGGATCCTACAAATAGAATTTTAAGGTGTTACAAAGGCCTTGCTTTAAAAGAAAGAGAGGTTCACAGTATCAATTAAAATGTCTAAATAAAAATATGCTCAACGTTTAGATGGATATTTATGTATTTGGCCAAAAAATTTTTGTACGAAATTTGGTCAAAAAATAAGTAACTATCAAAAGTATTTCTTCGAAACCTTCATCTTATGTAAATAACAAGACATCGATGTCCATGCTAGCACGAGCCCAATATCTGTTATTTTTCTGCATTAATTTATGTGATATAGACAAAATTTAGAAAGTTAATTAAATTTTAATATATTTTTTAATTATCTTAAATTATCTATATTGTGAAATATTATACTATTACGTAATTTTTAAATAATATATGTTACTCCTCTTGTCCAATTATGTGGCATCGCTAAAATTTTGAAAATTAATTTTTTTATATGTCTTTTTATTTTAATTTTTTAATTATTGCGATTTAGTTACATCTACGTCATATTTAAACAATACATGTTATTCATCTATCCCTATTTATCCGACACTGATTCGAGTCTTTATTGAATTTTTTATATATCTTTCAAATATTTTAAGTTATTAATTCTTGTGATTTATAACTTTTTCTTTTTTAAATTCTTACATATGGATATATTACTACAATTAAATATCTAGATTTAATACTTTTTATGTAGTTTCCTAATTGAATAATATATGTTACTTCTTTCGTCCTATTTTATCTAAGGCCGATATATTAATTCCAATAATCAATCAATTTTTTTGTTTTTAAAGTATAAGTTGTCAACTATCATGAATTATGGTATTTTTTATGCTTTTACGAAATATATTTTTAAAATTATTTTAAGTTGTCAATTATCATGATTAATAGTATTTTTTATGCGATTTTTAAATATATAAAATATTTAAAATAAGATAAATAAATTAAAATAAAAAAATAATAAAAAATTAAAAATATATTCTCAAATTGCTCAAATAGGTATGTCGGCCTATTGCCTGCTTGAGTAGCTAAACTCCCTCTTATAATATTCTAGAAAAAAGGTACAAAAGTAGGGTCAAAATGTGACAATAGAAAAGAGCTCAACTAAATCAAATAGTCTTGGTTTTGCTATCAATACAATGTCATGCCCCAGGGGGTATCCTAAACGTAACTAGCACTCGGAGGCTATTGCTAATCCCCAAGGGAACCACCTAGTCCAATCATGCTCGTTCAATCAGTATATTAGCGGAAGATATTCAAGAAATCAAGTGAACTACTAGTGGGCAACAAAGCTATCACTATGTCTATCACAAGGAATAAGAATAGTAGAATAATCTCAATATAAAAAGGAAACAGGGAAGAAAAAACTTCAACATCAACTATCAATAGTCTATATCTATGAAGCCTCTATAGCTAATGTCTATGAAGGTACCATGATAGGCCATGACTACCACTATCAAATGGAATAACTCAAAGTAATAGAAAATGGGAAATACGACCATCCTCCGAATGTAGGAGACGACTTACCAAGTCTCTGTCTGGGAATCTGTGAACCTCCACGATTCGTCGGTTGAAGTCCTCTGCCCATAGAATCTGATAAAAAATAATGCAGCTCCAAAGGGGAATTAGTACATGGAATATACTATATGTAAAATGGGCTAAAGTAAATAATATGGACTGTATAATATCAAATGACATCAGCTTATCAATCACTCAACCTCATCTCAGATTAAGGACAAGACTCTATATATCACCATCCATCAGGACATCATACAAGCACATCAACCTCAAAGTACTATTAATATCAAACCTATCTGGGAGTTTCTATAACCGACAATCATCACTTATAAGCCAGTGATGATACAATGAAGAAATGTTGTTGCCACATCTGCCCAATACCTTGCCGAGGTAAAGTAAGAGTCTATCGGAGATCCCAAAGAAGTCTATCAAGTCCTCTGCGGGATAAAGGAAACATCCACTTTTACAGTCCAATCCTCTCCTATGCTGGCCACATAGTTAATGAGTGCGAGTGAGACTCACTTTTACCTATTTCACTGCTAATACTTCTCTCAGGACTCAACATGCTCATGAGTCTATCAACACATCAAGAATTTTCGTTGCCTAGCCTCTACAGGCAAGAAACCTCAACTCATTCTATCATCTATCTACTCAAGGTGTAGGATCATCCTTTTAAGGTTAATTTCACTCTCATTTTGACTCTAAGACTCTAATCTCATCAGTTTCAGTCGTCAATACATTCATCTTAGGACCTGGACCACAACAATCAAGCACACTTGCATAAACAAGGCTCTAGACATCAAACCCTAGGTACATTGAAACAAACTTTAGCAATTGAACATGGGTAATTTGCAAAATAGTTCAAACAATCAGTTAAATAGGTAATTTAAATCATGATAATCATCAATTTAAGATAATTTATAGAAATCAAATATAATTTTCAAGAAAATTTTCAAGAATTGCAACACAAGACCTATCAACTAACCTACTACATTCATAGGGGCACATGGGAGAATAATCCCATGTTCTGGGTAGCCTTTATATACCTGGGATGATGAAATACCAACTCCTCTTCAAGAACTTGGACTCAAATCCTCAATCCTCAGAGCTTTCTGTCTCCCCTCTCAAAGAATTCTTGCTTAGAAACTTAAGAAAAGTGAGTTTAGAAATCTTCAATCGATAATAAATGACTTTAGAGATATGTTTTAGGACTTAGGATAGGATGAGAAATGATCAAAAGGCCCTTACCGAATTAAAAGAAAAAAATTCAAAATTTGTACACTAGTCTATGATGCTCCAGGGGCGCGGACTAGTGTATTTAACGAATTTTTCCAAAATTTCAATTTCTGTCAAAAATTTTTAAAAATACTTAAGTGTGTCTCCATGCCCCTTTGCGTCATATCAGGGGTGCAGATTGACTTTTTTTTGCATTAATTAGCAAAAATTATTTTTTTAACTTGGTTTCTCTTAAATCGGGTTGAGACCATTTTTTCACTCAATTTTTCAGCTGATCGCAAATCCTTTCTCAAATTTTTCATCGGATCTTTGGAAGATACATTTGCAGACGATACGTTTTAGAGGCATTTCGATAATTCTACAGGGTGTTATGTCATCTCCCCCTTGGGATCATTCATCCTTGATTGAAGAGTAAAGCTAGAATAAAGGCACGAGTAGCCTCTAAGCTTATCTCATTCCTCACTTGGGAACCCTAGAACTCTCAACTATCCATCACTTCTCTATCTCTTCTTAGACTCGAGAATAAAATCAGATTAGTGCATCAACTCAATGAAAGAAGACATTCAATAGCGTTAAGGATGGGGCATTACTTTCAACATCATCATCATTCGGCATGAATAGGTGCGAGTATTTGAAATTTATCACTTCCTTAACTTCCCATATAGCTTCCTCAATGAATTGGTTCCTCCATAGAACTTTGACGGAGGCTATCTATTTGTTACTCAGTTTATGAACTTGCCGATCAAGGACTTGGACTGGAATTTCTTCGTAGGATAGCTATCTTTCACTCCTGTACTCTTAATTGCAATTGCCAAGGCAGGATCTCCCAAAAACTTCTTCAGCATTGAAATATGAAATACCGAATAAACTCCATCTAACTCGGAAGGCAAGTCTAACTCATAAGTGACTTTTCCAATCCTCCTCACAATTTGGTATGGTTTGATATAATGTGGACTCAACTTCCCCTTCTTACTAAACCTCATGACACCCTTCATGGGTGATACTTTTTAGTACACCCAATCATCCACCTCAAGCTCCAAGTCTCTTTTCCTCACATCTGTATAAGACTTTTGACGACTTTGTGCTGTCTTTAACTTTTCTCTGATGACTTTCACCTTTTCCATTAACTAGTGGACAAAATCTAGTCTGATCAACTCAACTTCAACAACCTCAAATCAGCCAATCGATGATCTATATCTCCTCTCGTATAATGCCTTGTAAGGGGCCATTTGAATGTTGGTATGGTAGCTATTGTTGTACACAAACTCAAATCAATGATAGATGATTATCCCAATTACCCTTGAAGTCGATGACACACACTCTCAACATATCCTCCAAACTAAATGGTGTGTTCTTCCTATTTATCTGTCTGAGGGTAAAAAGTTGTGCTTAGATATACTTTCGTATCCAATTCCTTCTGAAAAGATCTTCAAAATTAAGAGGTGAATTGAGCTGCTCTGTCCGAGATGATGGACAATAGAACCCTATATAACCTCACAATCTCACGAATGTATAGTTGAGCATGCTCCTCAGCCATATTAGTTGTCTTGACTGCCAAAATGTGGGTTGATTTGGTTATCCTGTCAACAATCACCCTTATCAAATCATACTGATTTTGTGATCTTGGTAAGCCGATAATGAAATTCATGTTGATCATCTCCTACTTCCACTTAGGAATTTCAAAGTTTTGAGCTAGCCTACATGGTCTCTGATGTTCGACCTTGACCTATTGACAATTGAGACACTTGGAGACAAACTTAACAATGTCGCTCTTCATTCCATTCCACGAATAGACTTCTCTTAAGTCGTAGTACATCTTGGTGGAACTAGGATGGATGGAATATTTGGAGATACCAGCTTTGGCCATGATCCTCTCTCGTATACCATCAATGTCACGCATACATAATCTACCCTGATATCTCAACACTCCATCTCTCCCTTTTGAAAAAACCATCACCTTCCGCTTATGATTCGCTTCCTTCAATTAGAACAAAACAGGATTTTGGTCTTGCTTTTCCTTCACCTCTAACACTAAGGATGAAACAGACCCATTCGAAACATTGACCCCACATTCATTGTTCTTTTCAAGTTGCACTCCCACTCGAACCAATGTATGAAATTCCTTATTCAATTCTCTCTTCCCTTCTTCCACATGGACAGTGCTACCCATAGACAACCTATTAAGAGTATCAATAACAATATTAGCCTTACTTAGGTGGTTGAGGATGCTCATATCATAATCCTTGAGCAACTCCAACCATCTCCTCTACCGTAAGTTAAGGTCCTTCTGACTGAACAGGTATTGCAAACTATTGTGGTTAGTGAACACATCCACATGCACTCCATACAAGTAGTGACACCAGATCTTAAGTGCGAATACCACTGCTGCCAACACGAGATCATGAGTTAGATAATTCTTCTCATGGGTCTTAAGTTGTCTGGAAGCATAAGGTATCACCTTCCCTCTCTACATAAACACACAACCCACTCCAACTCTGGATGCATCACAGTAGATCATAAAGTGGTGCTATAGTCAATCTAGTCTTCAACTCTTGGAAACTTTTCTCACATTCCTCAGACAACTGAAACTTGAACTTCTTCTGAGTTAGCTTAGTCAATAGTGCAGACAAAGAAGAGAAGCCCTCAACAAATCTATGATAGTAGCCAGCTAAACCAAGAAACTTCTTATTTTCGTCGGAGAAGTTGGTCTAGGCAGTTCATAACTACTTTAATTTTCTGAGTATCCACCCAATACCATCTCCCCAAAAAATATGGCCTAGGAAGGGCACGGACTTGAGCTAGAAGTCACATTTTGAGGATTTCGCATACAACTCATGGTCTTTGAGCGTTGCAAAATCACTCTAAGATGATTAACATGCTCCTTTTCATCTTTGAAATACACCAGAATATCATCAACAAATAAGATTACAAACATATCAAGATACGGTCTGAATACTCTATTTATCAATCCATGAAAGCTACTGGTGCATTTGTCAATCCAAAGGACATGACCAAGAACTCAAAATGGCCATACTGTATCCCAAAGGATATCTTTATAATATCACTTTCCCTTACCTTCAACTGATGGTAACCCGATCTTAGGTCTATCTTGGAGAAATAAGTAGCATCCTGAAGTTGGTCAAATAGATCATCTATCCTAGGAAAAGGATACTTATTCTTTATCGTGACCTTGTTCAATTGCTGGTAGTCTATGCACATTTTGAGAGACCCATCTTTCTTACGCATGAATAGGACAGAAGCACCCCATGGGCAGACACTAGCCTTGTGAAACCTTTCTCTAACAAGTCTTTTAATTGTTCTTTCAATTTTTTCAACTCAGCAGGGGTCATTCTATAAGGTCAAATTGAGATGGGTTAGGTTTCAGAAAGAACATCAATACCAAAGTTAATCTTCCTATTAGGAGGGACTTCATGTAGATCATCAGAAAACACCTCAGGAAATTCATTCACAATCGATATTGACTCAAGAGTAAAAGATTCAACATTATCAGACTTAATTTGCATGAGGTGGTAAATACAACCCTTGGAGATCAACTTTCTGGTTCTAAGATAAGAGATAAAATTGCCCTTAGATGCAACAAAACTCCCTTTCCACTCTAGAACAGGCCCATTAGGAAATTAGAACTTAACAATTCGAGTTCTACAGTCAACAGAAGCATAATAGGCGTGAAGCCAATCCATGCCAAGTATCACATCAAAGCCAACCATCTCCAACTCTACCAAGTCAGCAAGATGTCTCTATGATAAATGTACACTATACAATCCCTATCTCACCTAATATAGACTCACTAGTAGGGGTGGAAACAACAAAAGGTTCAAGCAAACACTCTAGGAGAATCCCAAACTTACTAAATGACAAAAGATGAGGTAGCACCCGGGTCAATTAATGTATAACAATCAAAGGTAAAGACTCGAAGCATACCCGTAACAATATCTGGTGCAGCCTTCTGATCCTGTCGATTTATCCATAGTATAAAGGTAGTTTGCCCTACCTCCTGGACTTCTAGTAGTACCCTTCTAATGATTACTAACTAGGGGTGCTACCGAGGATTATGGTCTGCTGCTCCCTTTACCTCATCTTCTTTTCGGACACTTAAATTTAAAGTGAATAGCTTGTCCATATGAATAGCAAACATCTTTACCCACACGACACTTATCCAGATGAAGCTTACCATATATGTCACAAGATGGCTTTCCCCTCGCACCTTGGATCACACTAGCCTAAGATTATGTACCTTGAGCCCTAAAATTTTGATAACCTAGAGACTTTTGGTCATACCTGTTTGGCTGAATGGGCGCACTTACTATAGAGCGTGCATGGTGAGATGACCTCTTCTAAAAGTAGGACTTGTCACGATTATTGTGTCTTTGCTGGCTAGGCTTATGCCCAGTTGATTTTGCTTTTCTATTCATTTGCTCCTCTCTGTCTCTCCTCTTATCCTCCTCTGTCTGTTGGGTATACAACATGATCTTGGAGATGTCCATGCCGGTGATCAACAAAGCTGCTTTGCACTCCTTCTACACATGTCTGCCTAGGGCAAATACAAACTTCCTTATCCTGGCCCTCATGTCTTGCACCATCTCTGGTGCATATCTAGACAACTTAATTAATTTTAGGTTGTACTCCTTAACCGTCATCCCTCTTTACTTCAAGTTCATAGACTCATCCACCTTTGCCTCCCTCAACTCTTGTGGAAAGAAATGGTCAAGAAAAGCGGCTTCAAACTCCTTCCACTCTGCAGGCTCAGTATTCTCACTCCTACTATCTT